>CABFPE010000279.1:92349-111521 GCA_900660155.1 Hofstenia miamia | reverse complement strand
TCTTTCAAAATAATACTTAGCGCCCCACATGTACTTAGAGCCCGTATATGTTTGATGATTTATACCTAGCGCCTGTATATGTTTGTCGATTTATACTTAGCGCCCGTATAAGTATATATATATATATATATATATATATATATTGATATGAACACAGCACACGATTTAAAAAAGCAATCACAACTATATACTCCCGAAAAATGTGCTAGAATGATGGATTCTATACCTTTTCGTTTACAAGCAGTTATCAACAATAAAGGTAACCTTATCTTGAAATGGGATTAGAAAAAATTACAACGAAAAGCTGAAAATGATCATTTCGTTCAATGTATGCATGTGTTTTAATGTTGCTATAAATTTTTAAATAATGTTCTCATAACTTAATACACATGTCTAATATAATATATCATGAATTATAATGATCGTTTTAAAACTTATGACTGACACTTTAGTAGACCATGCATGACCAGAACCTCTGCCAATAACACGCTCAACTTGCAACTGAGTGCTGATGAAATCCCTGGCTTGCTTGCAGTAGTGTGGTGGCGCGCCGTCATCTGAAAAATAACAGACTGCATTTTTTGTTTCTTTCTTAGTTGTGGAAACATGGTCACAGAGCATATGAGTGTAATTATCCTGATTTACTGTACCCGGAAAGAAAAATGTCTTTAGCACATAATTTGCACTGAATGCGATCCACACACATAATTTTTCAGGGGGCAAGCCTTCTGTTATTACTTGCCGAGGGTTCTCAGACGCCCATATGCTACAATTATGACGTTTGACCATTCCATCCATAGAAAAATAGGCTTCATCTGACCAAACCACCTTATTGAGCAAATTAGCATTAGCTAAAATTCATTGTTCAAATTCGAGCCGATGATGATAGTCTGATTCAGTGATAGTTTGATGCAAGGCAATTTTGTATGTCCGCGCATACCACAACCTTTAAGAATTCGACAAACACTTTTCTTTGGAATTGTAGAAGCTGCAGCAATAGAAGAAGAACTTGCATGGCCATGCACATTTGTTTCTTGCAGAGTTTTCAGTGCACTCATTACCATTAGTTTCCGGTCTTCTTGGAGCAGTGGTCTCCCTGATTTAGCAGCATTGTGCAATAATTTTGTCTTTTCAAATTCATGTTAATGACAGCTGTAATAGAAAAAATGTCTTTGTCAAGGTGGTGTGCTGTTTTGTATAAATATACTTTTATATCTTGCAATTGGTTTAATAATAGATTATAATTTTTTATGAATTCCAATTTATCTGTGCTATTATCCTTAAATATGTAACGCGTGCTACCAATTTGGTTAATTATGCAAATTTATTGGTCTATATCTTTTATTTGTTAAACTTTTTCCGTATGTTATTGCGTTTCTCATAGTTTTTACCATTTATAAGTGTTTATTTTATCGCGTGCACAATATTCTATCCCTACGCCAGGATTATATTAACCCTGTGGTTTAATATCGTTCAGATGACTATTTTTATCTGTAATATCTGCAGATTTAAAATCTGCACTCATAAACTAATTATTTTTAAAGTCATATCTATTCTTGTTGAAGACATGCAGTAATTAATTATTGCTGCTTATTTGATAAAAATCAAGATAACAATAATGCTTTTAAATTGCTCATGGATCATGGATATTCAATGCTTAGTCCATAACCGTTTTGTTTCTAAAGTATTAGTGTTGATTAGGTGTCTTTTATAATCATGAATCCAAAATTTCCTTCCTTCTCACTGCATCGTCAACACATTTTCAGTTTTAAATCTTGATGTTTGTCACTCGTTTGTTCTTGACAGTATCCTTAACTTTAAACACTTTCAGAATTTTTTGATGGTTCTTCAACAAATGTTTAAATGCTTATAATTCACGAACTTTTAAATAATAATAATATTCTTTACAAACTATGTCAGTATTTATTTGTTTTATATTGTACGTTTATATTCTTAATTTTCATCGCATTAATTACATAGCAGTTATGTTTTAGTATGCAGCCATTGATAGAAATATTACCAAGTGAAGATCCAAACGACGAGACGTGCGTTACATATGTCATCAACGAGCAGGATCACACTTTAGGAAATGCATTGCGATTTATTATTTCGAATTATCCTGAGGTATGCATGTCTAGGTTAAACTATAATTCTAAGAAAATACTGTGAATTTAAAAAAAATATAATGCAAGATGTTAGTCGCATTTTAAGAGTCCAATCAGCTAATTAGCAAAACTTATCAATGTGCGTAATTATTTGCATAGAGTGGGGTAATGCGATGGATTGCACCCTAATGAAGGAATGAATAGATTATATGCCAGGGCTTTTATCACAGCAATGTTAATTAAGTCTTTCGGCCCAATTCACATATTGTAATGCATGTAATTTGACAAAGTATTTTATCTACTTGGGATTTGAATTAACCTCTATTGTTTTTCTAAGTTATTTTAATTATATTATTGCTTTTATTAGGAGATTTTGTACCAGCGGAACATATTTATCTTACAATGTGGAGAAAAATATTGGGTATTATAATACTTTAAACAAATGAATAAAATGTATTTGAAAAAAAGTTTTTGTTTGGCCAAGAACAGAGCCCATATTTACGAAGCAGATCATAAATTCATTGTATTATGTGCATATTGATGATACGTATGGTATGCAATTCCAATTTGATTGGCTTTCACATAGTGGAGTGTGTATCGTAATTTTATTTTGGCGCACTTAACAATTATACATTCAACCAAAGTCCGCCAATAAATAATGACATCAGTGGCTAAGTGAAGCATCTAAATGGTAACTCAACCCGCCCATGCAAAGTAAAGGTCGTTGCTTGAACTCATTGGTTCCTCTAATTTCCTTCTTTGTTCATTTTTACTAGCTTTGTTAACAAGCTGCACAGAAAGTTTAACCCCTATAACCTCGCGAAGCTCTTTATATAATTTAAAGGCATTAGGGTAAAACGGTTGGTGTTGAATTATAATTATGTGCCCTGGAACATACTAGAAAAGTTTTAGCAAAGCTGTTCACTTTGAAAAAGTAGGCATCAGCAAGCTGTCAATACATTTTTAAATAATCATTCATGGTTACTAGAATAGTGGAATTTTCAAAACAATAGTGCGCATTTTTAAACCCAAAAATCACCAATTGGTGTAAACCACTTTTTACAGTAGAATTCTTTAAATGTAATACGGTTCATCTCAACTGTTGGTGTTGATAAAAATAAGTTAGTATTCAAAGTTGCGACTTAACCCTCTGCTTTTTGGGCGCATTTCCTCTATCTAACTCTGTACAGGTGTATGATACTAAAACTAAACTTTGCCCAAATATTATTCATATAATCATCATCAATTTGCAATGTTTTAAAATGTGATCCCATCAATGTTTATGATAACTTCATCAACTCTCAAAATTTTGGATTTTCTTTAACTATTTTCAATATTGATTTTAATAGTTGGAAATGGTGGATTTCATTAGAATTTTTTAACTTATTAAAGATAATGTTTTGCATATTTTACACGGGTACGTTTTTTTCGCAAATTGTTCACGTACATTCATATTTTTTAATCTAATTGACTAATGCCAACTATTCAAGTGAGGCAATTGTTTATAGCGTCATCATCTATTTTGCTTGTTTATCGATTATTGTGAATCATGCCCTGCTCCATTTCTTTTTGCAATTTTTCCTAAATTTGTATAAATAAAATAGCGTGTACGAAAAACTAAACAATTCTAATGGCTTGCTTATATCAATGTTTTCCAGAAAATCTTCTTTAAAAATACGTTTTCCAGCGGTCGATAATGATTTCAAGGACATAATTTCTTTCCATTCATTTAAAAAAGGATGCATATTCAAATCTTCACCTGGGAAATCCCAAATGTAACTGCAGTATATGATATATTAGTCCCTCTTCAATTTTCCTGCTTTTAGCTAAAAAAACGACATTTTGTACTATTATTTGTTAAATATGCTCTAAGCTGATTTATTTGATGTTCGAAAATATATCCATGCATCATATATTTATATTTTATGGTCAACAATTTCAGATTCTTAAAATAGTCATCACACATTATTAGTGACCTCTGGTCCTTGATTATTTTTAACTATTGCTTATCAACAGATAGTTTTATTTATATCACCAATAAAGAATGTCGTTTTTTGTTAAAATTGCGTCAAACAACTCGAATAATTCCTTTCGAAAAGTGAGTTGTTCATAATAGCCATACTTTTAGCATATTAGTCATCTCTATTCTTTGCAATTTTTCAATTAAATCATTTCATTTTAATTTCTTATGTTTAAGTATGATTATATTATTTGTACTTTAGGTTGATCTTTGTGGTTACACAATCCCTCACCCCACTGAACATTGTATTCATCTTAGAATTCAGACTTCAGGTGAGCCTGCAGTTAATATTTTACGACGGGGCCTTCATGATCTTCGAGGTGTTTGCACACATGTGCGAAAGACATTTAAAAAATCATATAAACAATTTTGTCAATAAAATGTTACTCTTTTTACAGGTTCTTAGCTAGAAATTTGATAGGAGCCTGCATATTTTCAACTGTTTACTTTCACATGATGAACAATTATATCCAGGTTTCACAAAAACAAATCAAATATTTCAATAGGGTATGGGTGTTAGTGTTTTATTGAATTTATTCATTTTTATAATTTAAAACAAAACATTTATAACATGTTATTAAGGAGTAAAGGTTTACCTTTTGACGTTATTCCATAAGTGAGTTATATTAAAGTCCTTAATTTTGTGAAAATTTAAACTAGTCCTAGTTTTGACAATGTTCATCAAATCAAACTATGATTATCATGAACACCTATTAAAAACAATACGCTTAATTTCAAATAGAAATTGCTAACATTTTAAAAAACGTGTACCCATATTTATTTATACTTAGTGATTGACCTCTTATTTTGTATAACGCTTACATCTTTTTTTGGTGTAAGTGATTGAAAAATATTGATGGGACATTAAAAAGCGCTTATGTCTAAAGTATTTGCTAGTAAAATTTTATAAAATCTAACAGTTTATTACCACTTTAATGGATGGGCTTGAAGCCTGAAGTTTGGATTTGAAAATATATTGTAATATTCTTAACGAATGTTTAAAATCCCCAGTTCATTATACCCTTTTATTAAAATTTTAAAAGCATTCAGTGTAATGATAAAAAATATTTATGAAAAAGTGTTATTAATATATTTTAATAACATTGTTTAAAACTATTCAATAATATTGTTGATAGCACCAAAGTCAATACTGCTACAACAGCAAATTATACCTTTCTTGCTAATATATTCGTAAAATATTTATAGCTTTACTGCAATTACCTACTGAATGAGCTATTAAAAAATAAGGTACTTATTGCAGTTTAACAAATTTTTAAAAATATCTCAATTTAAAATTTGTAGTGCTTTCCAATTTTGAGGGGATAGTAGTAATAGTAAATATCCTATTATAGATAAGTACAAAAAATGAGACAACAGATTAATCTAAATGCAGCTTAGGTACCAATGGTCAGAAAATTCGTCATAAATATTGAAGTCAGCAACTATGTCAGAAGATCGATTTTAACTATTTGACATAAGTAGAGTAGTATGCCCCCTTTTCTTTGTGACCTTGGCGGACTTATCTGGCTATGATGTAATTGTGTATTTTAATCGGCTGTCTATCTCTGATGTCATTGGAATACATTCTGTTTAGTTGACAAACAAAATTAATTAGCAATCTAATGTTTAAAATATAACCAATTTTTCTATGCACATAAAGATTAAATAATTTTCAAAATCCCATGAAATTAAAATTGTTGCAATCTATTGATCAAAATTTAACAATTTTTTTATACACATCACATAAAAAAGTTTCAAAGACCATTGAAACTATTTCTTATGCAAAAATTTCACGTTTTTGGAATGACAAACATTTTATTGCTAATAACATGTAAAAATCGTTTTTTTGTGATAGATTACTTTGTAATCAGTTCGCATACAATTATTAAAAATAGATTGACGGGTGCTCATTGTTAAGTCATCAATTGCAATAATTCATGATTAATGAGGTACGGCCACAAGATGCGAATTTTCATACATTACATAGCCAAACTATAAATTGTAGTTTTCCACTATTGAAAGAACTAGAATATTGAAATAATATACTTATTGTTAAAGAACTTGTTATTTACACTAGTATGTTTGCTGAAAAATAAGTGGTATTAAATTTCGTTAATTTTGGTTATTACCCAGAAATTGTTTTATATTTAACCAAACCTTTAATGTACGCTTGTGGCAAAAAGTCTTGTCCATCTCCATAAAATAGCTGTTTTGACTGTTTCTTCTTAGTACTTTTAATAGCACAGCTTTGCCGATTTAAGCATTTATCAGTAATATAAAAAATGACTATCTGGGAATCTTTAGTAACAAAAACTAAAATTCTAATAACTCTAGAACTGTTTATTGATACAAATACATGAAATGCAAAATGCACAAAAATCCCGTAGTATTTGGTCACATCTCACTTTGCTTGAATGACAGCTTCACATTGACGTGGCATCGATTCCACAAGTTGTTGCATCAGGTCCACTTTCAATTCACGATGCCAGATCCTTATTAGCCCGGAGAGGAGCTCTTTCTTGTTGTTGGGTGAGAGCCCATCACCCTCTCTCCCTAGAACTTCCACAATTCCTTAATGGGGTTGAGAGAATTACCCGGAGACTTCATCATGCGGACGCTTTGGTCCTGGAGAAAACCTTTCACCTGAAAAATTCAAGACCATTGTAAGTTCTAAAAATTTTCTATGCAGCATAAAACTTACTCTTTTTGTGTGATGTGCAGGTGTGCTATTGTCTTGCAGAACAATGAAGTCTGTCCATGCTAAAGTTCTCCAAATCAGCGATGCATTTGTGACTGCAAGATCTTGAGATACTCATCCTGATTAGCCATCTTGCAGTTGAAGAGATGAACGTCTCCGAACCAAGAGAAGCATCCCCAGATCATAACACCATCTGAATGTTTCTTTCTGCTCCAAGCAGCTGGGATGTAACTCTTCACCAGCACGCCTATGCACTAACTGCCGACCATCTGACGCCTAGAGATTGAAGCATGTATTCCAGCTTCTTGATGATTTAGTCAACAGTTCTTTGATCTTTGCTGATTCTTTATGATATGGCTTTGTTGGACACTCCTTTTTCTTAATAATAGCAATATTTGCTAGGCATAATGAGAAATGTCTAAACATATTGATGATAAGCTTAGTGTGTGCAGTTAAATACTCTCATTTGCTCTCACGTGACCTAAGTGGCCAAAAGCAGATGAAAGTCAGCTAGTTGACTGCAATAAATGGCTTGCTATGTTATTTAAGTGAAAAGACCAGATTAATTTTCAATGATGTTGAGAGATAACAGCAATACGCGCTTTTTTAAGAATAAGATATTTCATGAAAAGATGGCTGCTTATAACTTTATTTGAATGTAACCCAAAATTTTATGAATGATTTCACCATAATATAACGTAAAAAACAAGAAAGCAAAAATAACCAAAAAGTTTTAGGTTTTGATGTGAAAAATAGGTGTAAAATAGCATGAAATATTGATTGAAAAAATGAGATGCGCAAGACTTTTTGCCACCAGTGTATGTATATATTCAAAGTGTATTTTATCCACATACATATAGTTTCATTATAAAAATCTAATAATAGTGTTAAAAAGAGGCAGCACCCAAAACATATTTTTTTGAAGCTTATTTGACCTCTTTAAGTGCTCAGAATATATAATATTATAATTAAAACTATGTACATAAACTTTCGCAAAAAAAATTTCCTTAAAACTTTTGTGTTTAACCTACTAAGCCCAAATTTGCAGGATATGTTGCAGGTTGCTATATACACAATGATATGTAATATTTTCTTATTTTATAAATTAGTTTTTTAATTAATATTTTTTTCCTAAATTTTTTACAGAAAAATGAAAAAAATTCAACACGCTTCAAAAAGGTTTACTATCAATTCCTTACATACAAGTTCCTAGAAACTACAAAAAATTCATGTAAATATCTCTAACTGTGGGAGGAGTTACAATTTTAACTTATTACTTCATCAAAAATAAGTATTCTGAGAAATTGCAAGATAAAGTTAAAACTGTCCTGCACTATAGGTGTACCCTCTTTGGTTAGTTTTTTCTTTCAACATTTGCTTTGCCTTTTTAGCAATCCTGGTGTCTTTGCTCTTCTCTACTTCTTTCCTGGCTTCTCAGGAGTCTTCCTTTCTTTCTTATCAAGAAAATATATAGGTTCTGGAGCTGGAGTCATTCCCTGGGCTTTTGATACTGCCATAGCTGTAAGAAACTTTCCCTAGTTAAACTGCCACAACAGAAGAAACTGTCAAGGCAGTGACAGACTTGGTGGCAAATTTTCCCTTCTGGCATCTCCGCCACAATTGTGCATGTAGTGTCTCATTGGTGTTCTGTGTGGCACATCACTGCAAAAGTTTACATTAGCCAGGCGCTGGTAGGCATGTATGATTCCTCTTACTGTTTGCTCCAGGAGAGGAGTGTGGATGTTCTCCTTGTGGTTTCCAGGTTTCTCTGGTAAAAGCACCAAGATTCTCGGCCCGTAGGGCGTGTCATGCTTTGGGGTAGCATTGGTCAACATGCAGTGAGTAAATGTTGCAAAAATTGCGTCCTTCATCTTAGCAACATCTGGAATATTCTCAATGATGGCCTTCCTATAGTAGCTCAGCAAATTCTTGATGACTTTGTCAGTGAGCATCCCATAGGCTCTCTCTCCTTTCACCAGGGTTGTCCAATGGGGTGGAGATACACATGGACGTAGTGGGGTGGGGTCGGGATGAATATTTGCTCAATGGGCTTCGGGGAGATCGGTGGGGCAACTATTCTAACTCTACATTCTATTATACCATAAATTTAAGGTTTTGAAAAAGATCTAGAAGTAACCAGGGACCTTCCCCCAATCTTCATCGTTAATCATAATAAGAAGCATATACACATATATTCTAAATCAAAGTATTTCTATATATTTGGTTGTTTATTATTTGTCAGAAGACAGTGATGATGAATTAAATGTGTGTGATTATTGATTTGCACATTATAATTGCATTACTTCTTTACTTTGTTTATAGTTTATTGTTAGTTCCCCTATATATATATATATATATATATATAAATATATATGAAATTACATAAATTTGGCAAAAACAGTAAGAAAATAGTTAGTAAATATGTTCACATATATTTGCATTTTAGTGTCGTGGGGCCCCAATGGGGATTCCCACGGAAATTTTAATGAGGTGGGGATCAAAATTCTGCCCCATGGACAACCCTGCCTTTCACTTTTTTTGTGTAAGGCATTGCAAAGCAGTGCCCAAATATTTGAAGATGTGGTTGAGACACTCCTCCTTTTGAATTTCCATTCCTGAGCTATACACATTAATATTGTTGCGATGTTTGTGTGTCTTTGCATCTCCATCTGAAAGCACAGTGCTATAGTGGAAGCAACCATTCTCGAAGGACCTCTGCCACAACACTTCAGCTATAGCAACTTCCAAGCAAGGAGAGGAGCCTAAATAGTTCTTGTCACAAAGTGTTTCATGACATGTATACCACTCTTGGAACTTTCCGTCTCCCAGTTTTCCTCTCGTCATGTTGCAGGCATTGCATGACTTACATGGCACATGATAATCAAGGATAAGTCCTGTAACAATGTTAATAACAGCACCGAATTCAATTGCGGAGGAAAAACCTCATTCATGCCAAGATGCATCAAAAGACATGGCAATATCCTTTTTATAATACATCCTGAACAACAGTATCGGTGACATTTGGCAAGGCTTTTTGATGGAACAAAAAAATGTTTTGGAGAGATTAGGCATTCCTAATGAGGCAAAGAAGTTACTGACATCCTGGTAACTGAGGCTATTACTGCAGGTCGCATCAACAACTCTGCTGTTTATTTCAAGAGCTCTGCAGAGTTTGTCATTACATTCATACGTAACTTTCATTTATAAGCTTTTTGTTACAGTATTAATTATGTTTATTGATGTTTATTTAATATACATGTATTGTGTAATCTTGTCAACTACTAGTTAAGTTTATCTTTCAACTACATAATGTAATTTGTAGAATGCTTTAAAATGGGTGTTTATGTGTGACATTAAATAAAACACAAAAACAAAACCATTAACACTTCAAAATACGGAAATATAATTTAAATATACAATAAAGTATAATCGAATTTAAGAGCATGTACGTTTCTCTTTCTTGTTTTTGAAAGTTTATACTACTACTGTCATGAAATTTGAATTTTGTTCATTGTCTATGATGAAAAGATGTTTTCATTTTATCACTATTATATTTTTCAACGATTCAAGTGGGTATTCAACATTGTAAGCTATTTTTACATTTTAATAAGTTAATATTACTAACTTTGTTTCATGTGATTACGATATATTATAAAATTTTATAATGTTTGTATGCGTGTAATACCTTTGTTAACAAAAATTTGCATTAGAGTTGTGGAAAATATATATTTTTTAAAGGGGGATTATTTCTAATCACACATCAATCGTGGAGAAAAGTTATCTAAAAAGAACATTAAGAAATTTAAAGACGATTTCTTTCACATATTTTGATTATTAGTACTTTTTAAAATATTATTTCTAGATATATGTTTAGAAACGTAAATTGGGAGTGTATACAAGGTCAAAACGCTACGCAAAACGATTATCAAATGTGTTAAAAAATGTACTAATGAAACCACGACAAAAGGAAAAGTATCAGACGTATTAAAACCCGTAGCAATACATTGAAATATGAAGCTAAATCAAGTAATAAAAATGCATATTTTAGACTATCAAATGTTGGAAAACTGTTAGTAAATCTAAAATATATTGGGATTCTCTCCAATGCTATGCCTTAGAAAATAGCAAGATCAGATATTATTCCAAAAATTCTCAATCTCTACATGATTTTGAAACATTTAATAAGAAATTGGGTTAAATTCGGTTTTCCGATTCCATATTGCAAGATAAATATTTCATACTTGAATTCAATGCGAAAACCGCCTTGAATTATCAATTTCATTTTATCGTTTGCACAAGAGGTGTTGATTAATAAATCATTTTACTTTACTAACATTTTAGGTTTGTAGCATCTATCATTTACATAAGTGTATAAATTGGGAAAAACATCTTGTGATAATACTTGAGATTTTTTTCAAAATTGTGGGCAAATTCTTGTTTCGTATGACTTGAAAATATTTTATTTAATTGTGATAATCTACAAAAAAATTTAAATTTCATGTTTATATAGTTTGAGATAGACTGTTAATTAATTTGTTAGATAAAAAAATTTGTAATGTTGACCTTGTCAGTGAAAAAGTACAAGTTTGTACACATGAATATACTGTCGGTATAATAGAATTTTACATTGTTGAAAGAAAGGGAACTATGCTGAAAGATTTCCAACTTTGTGGTGAGCTTTTTTTAATAATCTGTAACATTTCACATGTTTGATTATCTTAGAAAGGATATTAATGCCTTTCTGCAATATTCTTAATTTTATACATACATTAAAAAATGTAATACATTTTTTATTTGACAAACATATTTTTACAGCATTTGCTAAATTTGTAATTGTTTTATCGTAAATAAAAACGTTTTCTGTCTCATTTTAAAGGATTTTTTAAATTGTAATCATTTATATATTTCATCGCAAATAAAACAGTTTTTTGTTGAAATTTTTTAACATCAATAGTTTAAATATTAATAATTTATATACTTCATCGTAAATATAGGCTTGTATCATATTTAATTGCACATACATTTGTTGCCATAGATATAAATGTACTAATGCTACACCCATGAATTGCGCATACATTTGTTGCCATAGTTATATGAAACCGTTCAGATAACAAAATGTTATTTATTTAACTGGTGCGATAGATAAATATGTACTAATACTAATTTAGATGGGTACCTCACCAACTTACAGATGAAAATTGCAACAACAGAGGCCTAATTTGTAACCAGCTTCTGGTTATGCACTCACATAATAATTTTTAAAGCAGCTGATAACAGTTGATGAGGTCTGGCTCTACTGGGAGAATGTTGGAAAAACTCCTGGTCAACACCATAGAAGCTGGCCTGGAAGTGGCGATGAGATTCCTCAGGTTGTTCAAAGATCGCATATGACAACAAAGAAACATCTCTGTATAGTGTTTTAGTACCATAGTGGTTTATTAAATTGGCGGATGCTCTCAGAGTGAAACGAAGACCATTTGTGGCTCATGGCTTCAACAATTTCCATTTTTTACAAGATAATGCGAGGCCACACACTGCTCGTGTCACTCAAAACAAACTTTATGAATTGGGATTTAATGTTATACAACATCTTCCATATTCTCCTGACCTATCGCCAAGCGATTACTATCTCTTCAGTCCCCTCAAATGTCATTTACGCAATAAAACTTTCGAAAACTCTTATTCATTGAACCAAGAAATACTTGCGTGGTTTGAAAGTAAACAGACTGCCTTCCTAAGGCATTTGAAGATCTTCCTGACCGATGGCGTAGATGCATCAACAGCCAAGGAAGATATTTCGATCGTCTAACCGATAATGATGATATTTAAATATATATGTTGCATATGTTATATTGTTTTTTGTTATAATTACAAATCATGCGCAATTACTTATGATACAAGCCTAAACACGTTTTTCGTGTAAATTTTTAATATCATTAGTTTCAATTGTATACATTTATAGATTTTATTGCAAATAAACTTTGTTTGTTGTAAATTTTGTTAAATTGTTATCAGTTAATATATTTCTTCGTAAATAAATACGTTTTTTGTTGTAAATCTTGACATTTGTTTAGATTGTAGTTGTTTATATATTGTATTCTACATAATAACGTTTTTTATTTTACATTTTTAAAAGTATTTGCTTAAATTGTAACTGTTTGTATATTTGATTTTAAATAAAAATGTTTTTGTTCATTTTAGTGNTGGAAGTGGCGATGAGATTCCTCAGGTTGTTCAAAGATCGCATATGACAACAAAGAAACATCTCTGTATAGTGTTTTAGTACCATAGTGGTTTATTAAATTGGCGGATGCTCTCAGAGTGAAACGAAGACCATTTGTGGCTCATGGCTTCAACAATTTCCATTTTTTACAAGATAATGCGAGGCCACACACTGCTCGTGTCACTCAAAACAAACTTTATGAATTGGGATTTAATGTTATACAACATCTTCCATATTCTCCTGACCTATCGCCAAGCGATTACTATCTCTTCAGTCCCCTCAAATGTCATTTACGCAATAAAACTTTCGAAAACTCTTATTCATTGAACCAAGAAATACTTGCGTGGTTTGAAAGTAAACAGACTGCCTTCCTAAGGCATTTGAAGATCTTCCTGACCGATGGCGTAGATGCATCAACAGCCAAGGAAGATATTTCGATCGTCTNATAATGCGAGGCCACACACTGCTCGTGTCACTCAAAACAAACTTTATGAATTGGGATTTAATGTTATACAACATCTTCCATATTCTCCTGACCTATCGCCAAGCGATTACTATCTCTTCAGTCCCCTCAAATGTCATTTACGCAATAAAACTTTCGAAAACTCTTATTCATTGAACCAAGAAATACTTGCGTGGTTTGAAAGTAAACAGACTGCCTTCCTAAGGCATTTGAAGATCTTCCTGACCGATGGCGTAGATGCATCAACAGCCAAGGAAGATATTTCGATCGTCTAACCGATAATGATGATATTTAAATATATATGTTGCATATGTTATATTGTTTTTTGTTATAATTACAAATCATGCGCAATTACTTATGATACAAGCCTAAACACGTTTTTCGTGTAAATTTTTAATATCATTAGTTTCAATTGTATACATTTATAGATTTTATTGCAAATAAACTTTGTTTGTTGTAAATTTTGTTAAATTGTTATCAGTTAATATATTTCTTCGTAAATAAATACGTTTTTTGTTGTAAATCTTGACATTTGTTTAGATTGTAGTTGTTTATATATTGTATTCTACATAATAACGTTTTTTATTTTACATTTTTAAAAGTATTTGCTTAAATTGTAACTGTTTGTATATTTGATTTTAAATAAAAATGTTTTTGTTCATTTTAGTGCAATTTTTAGTTAAGAAAAGAAGAACATATTTAAACTATTATCATTTTATTACTGCATTTTATGTTTTCTTTAAGCAGATGTGTAGTCTGCAACTATATAAAGTGAATATAAAAACACCATGTATACAACATGTATATGTATAAATGATATCTCATGCATAATTTTTTTTAGAAACTACCTTGCTTTTTATGTAAATCAAGTTTATATAATTAGATTTCTTATCACATTACCATGTTTTTATTTCAGATTTTGGTATTTATTATTAATTTCTCAAAATATTAAATAACACATAGAAGAGTATATTTCCTTTAGTAGAATGAGAGAAAACATATGTGTCGTCTGTGAAACATGTATTTATTTTTATCAAAGCTAAAAAATATTTTCATTTAAAAATAATTGTTAGTTTCAACTTTTACCGAAAAAATTTGAAATATGTTTTTAATTCCAAAACGTGAATTTTTTGCTATTATTTTTATTTTAAAAGTTATTTCTGCCTGGAAATATTAATTATAAGTTTTGCCGAAAAATTTGCAATAAAATTTGTAATTCCAAAAACTTAAAACTTTTGCATATAGAAATAATTTCAATGGTCTTTGAAAATTGTTTGTTATGTGTATAAAAATGTTTACAATTTGATCAATAGATTGCAACAACTCTAATTTCATGGGATTTTGAAAATTGTTTAATTTTATGTGTATAGAAAAATTTGTTAACTTTAAACAAATTTATTTTGTTTGTCAACTCAACAGAATATATTCCAATAACAGACAGCCAAAGTACGCAATTATATCATGGCCAAATAAGCCCACCAAGTTCACAAAGAAAGAGTGGAACATACTTCACTTGGTTTCATACTACTGTGTATCAAACAAAGATTTCAGTGTAAAAACCAATGTTTGCGAGAAGGACATTTATTGAATAAAGTTGAATGTAGATTTATTGTGACAGCATTTTGAATAAAGCCGAACTCGATGCATAAAACAGACATCCAAAATTTGCATATGGGTATGATATGGGAAGTAAATATTCGTTTTCAGCTTCCAATTAATTAAATAAAAATTATCAACACATTCACGCAATTAACTTAATACGATTTACATCATCATTTATTTTGATCTAGTGATGAGGATCTAAAAATTTTGGTAGGATCATAATAGCATTGCCTCGCCGTGCAAGTGAGAGAGACTAAAAATCTAAAGTGAACAGTAATCACATTTCTATTTGTGAATTTTCCGCGATGCAGCAAGAAGGGCCAGCTTCTGAAAAATCTTAATTGAGGTAGCTGAGAAGCCCCCTAGTGTTTCTAAGGCCAAGGAAACAAATATATAACCTTCAGATTCACATTTTTTTTTAATTAGGATTACCAATGTTGTAAAATCGGACTTCTGTAGTATCAGTTTAGAGATTGCTAAAGTCTTGAAAGAAATATTCATTGAAACTTTCCCAAGCACAGCAATTGCTGACTACGTCTTTTTTAAAATGTATATTCAAGTCTTTTGACACTGGTATATGATGGCAGATTAAATATTTTTGGAATTTAATGTGCCATTGAATAAACATAGCAAATTTTAAAAAATGGTTGGTGCATAAGCTAAAATTTCTTGAAGATTCTATTTAATATAAAACGGTTAAATAGCATTAAGGAAGTTTGTGAAATGTCTCGCATACAACTTGATAAAGCTATCATTTAGTGTAATAATTTTTGCGGTCACCACAAAATAGTCTTCAGATTTCATAGATATTATTTGCATACCTGATAGAACAAAGTATATGATTTAATGTTTTGCTGAAATTACATGACAGAAATATAGTGTAAATTATTGAAATCATCAATATGAAATAAAGACGTTGGCTGTTTTTCTTTTTTTCCTTAAATCATGTGTGTGTTGCTTAACAGTATTAAATTATTGTTGTTAACATGAAACAACAATAAAAGTATTAAGATATGTAACAACGGCATTCAGGAATCACCAAATATTTGGGAGTAGTAATTGATAATAAATTGAATATCATAAAGAAAATGGCTTGTGGTATAAGATCAATTCAAAACAATGGAAAGTTTATACCAATTAAATTAATATTCTTTCAATCACTTATGTCCCATCTTTGTACTCATCTTGCTTATTAACAAACTCAAGAAAGCGTGCATGTTTATTCCGTCTTCGTATATAGCAATTTCGTACTTCAATATAGCAAAACGTTCTCTTAATAAATATATTAGGAACTAGCATAAACAGGACGCCATCTGCGAATTTAAACAGTTAAAATATAAATAATTTTTAATTCAGCATTACACGTTCAATATTGATATTTTTTTTTTAAATTTGAAAAATTTATTAATCAACGTTTAATAACAAACATCAAATAATGAACACATAAGTACAAATGAGTTTCCAAAAAAGCGCATGTTAAAACCAATATCAAGAAGCTTTGTTTTCTACAGGAATATATGAGGCAACTTCCAATTCATCAGTTAATTCCACAATGCCAACATTAAAACGATCTTAAACTTGATTTAAAATCACAGCATCTTCAGGCTAGAAACGAATGTGATTGGCAATCATTTACTACAATAACTACCGACACATGCAACCCCTTTTTAGCCAAATATGTCTTCTATACTTCTTTTCTCATCAGAAAACCACTGAATGTTATCCGCGATCAAATGTCGATTAGCACAACCTGAACAAGTCGCAATGACAACACCTTCGACATAAACCTGTCTAGAAATTACAACAAAGTAAAGATTTCGTCCATGCGTTCTTGTTTATCTAAAGTCCCTAGTACACAAGCGGCATTATGTTGAATAATTATCGATGTTATTGATTGATACAGAAATTCTTTTGCTCGTTTATCGCCAGATATATTTANATGCAACCCCTTTTTAGCCAAATATGTCTTCTATACTTCTTTTCTCATCAGAAAACCACTGAATGTTATCCGCGATCGAATGTCGATTAGCACAACCTGAACAAGTCGCAATGACAACACCTTCGACATAAACCTGTCTAGAAATTACAACAAAGTAAAGATTTCGTCCATGCGTTCTTGTTTATCTAAAGTCCCTAGTACACAAGCGGCATTATGTTGAATAATTATCGATGTTATTGATTGATACAGAAGTTCTTTTGCTCTTTTATCGCCAGATATATTTACAAGTTTGTCTCTAGATCTTTCAAAAAATTTTTCGTCGAAGGCCCGCAATTTCCTTGAGTATCGAAAGCAAGGGGTTGGAACAAGTAGCCGCTTCAAATATAATTTATCAATACCCATAAAGGAATATTACAGAGAAGGTCATGATCACTGCTTGAAGAAACGACCTCATGCAATCAAACAAAAATTTTACACCACTTTTCGAAAAATTGATTACTGCCACGCCATTCCTTTTGAAACGCAGAAATTACATTGGGCGAACTCGCACCAATCTCATATATTAAAACGTTCAATAAAATGTCATCTGAAGTCAATGTAATATTACATCAAAATGTTCCTAGTTCTCTTATAGCAGTTAAAATTTACCAAAACTTTCTCAGAAACTCCAGGTATAACTAAACTTGGCAATCAAAGTAACAGTTAATAATCTTACTTTAATTAAAATAATGAATACAGAAAAACCTCAAAATTGTCTACATCAACAATGCAACATCAATTTAAATGTCCTAAAGACATTCTTCAAAATAATTAATATTACTTTCCCATATAGCAAAAATGACTTTCTTTCAGAATACATAATTAATAAACAAAATAATACATTTAATTGAACTAATCTGGTATAAGAAGCGTATAATGAAAAACTATTTTCTAAACACGGCTATAAATATAACGAATGAGCTACCAAAGTAATTTTTTTCTTTCGGAATCAAGAAATTTTTTATTAATCAACGTTTAATAACATAAACATCAAATAATGAACACATAACTACAAATGAGTTTCAAAAAAAGCGCATGTTAAAACCAATATCAAGAAGCTTTGTTTTCTACAGGAGTATATAAGGCAACTTCCACAATGCGAACATTAAAACGATCCTAAACTTGATTTAAAATCACAGCATCTTCAGTCTAGAAACGAATGTGATTGGCAATCATTTACCTCAATAACTACCGACACATGCAACCCCTTTTTAGCCAAATATGTCTTCTATACTNCAATGTAAGAATAATCCTAGGTCTCTGTTCAATATTGTAAAGAACCTTTTCGGTGAATCTTCTAATGACTCATATCCTTTTGTTCCTGTTCAAGGTGAATCCTTACCGAATTTATTTATTGACTTTTTTGACAAAAAAGTTTCCAGAATACGTACAGAATTAAGTACCATGTGGCCAAAATGTGCGATTTTACCTAACAATTCCTGTTCTACTCCTCTATGGTCGTTTCCTGAAGTAACTATACAAGAGGTTGAATCTTTGATTAAGGGCAAGAAGGCTTCCTCATCACCTCTTGATGTTATACCAACCTCGTTTTTAAAAACTGACGCTGTCCTTCACAAAGTGTCTCCTATTATTACCAAAATTATCAACTTGTCTCTAAAAGAAGGCTTTCACCTTACGAGTTTGCTAATTTTCGGCCCATTGCGAATCCTTCATTTTTGTCTAAGCTACTGGAAACACTCGTCGCCAACCTGATTATTGAGTTCCTTGATATGAATGGTTTACGCCCCAAATTTCAATCAGCGTACCGTAGGTATTTCTCTACAGAGACTGCACTCTGCCGTGTCACGAGCGATATTCGAATGGCAATTGATGGCGGCTCTTGTTGCATGTTAATCTTATTAGACCAATCGGCAGCGTTTGATACAATTGATCATTCCCTGTTGATTGACATCCTCGAATCAATTGGTTTACGTGGTACAATCAGTAACTGGATCCGTAGCTATCTGTCTGAACGTACTCAACAAGTCTATATTAACGGACAATTCTCAGAGAAATCGCCAATGTCTTTTGGAGTACCTCAGGGCTCAGTGCTCGGGCCTACGTTATTCACTATCTATAACAT
>CABFPE010000279.1:35789-71913 GCA_900660155.1 Hofstenia miamia | reverse complement strand
ATGGTGGAAACAGCTAAGGAATAGGATAAGAATTGACAGAGTATTGGCTGTCTAAACATTTTATAGTTAGAATATTAAATTTAACAAGATGGCTTTTAGAGAAGAGCAGAAAGTCATCAAAATATAGTGATTCATGCACTATTTCTTAACGGCCTTACTAACCCACCCACCACACCCCGATGGTGTTTTATCGGGTTTATAACTTACCAATTTTACCGTAATAATATTATTAACAATCTCACATTTACTAACTACTTTTCATCAAACAGTTCACAAGTTTTTGCATTACAAAGTCTACTCAATCTGTAAGCCACATCAAACAACTTGTTTTTTAAGTAAGCATTCATTAAATCCCCAACAGGGTCCATAAATTATTTCCAAAACAACGTCACTTCCACTAAAACCCAGTTTCTAAATGCGACCTCTAGCAACCCACAGTTTAACTGACTTTCTTGAAATTTCTTCATTTCATGTACCCAAACTTTGCAAGATCGTAGCTCAGTCAATTCTTAACTGATTTTAACGAAATAAAGTTTTTTAGAAAGAGCATCAATTAAATTTTACTTTTCTTAAACGGGGTGTCAGTCATTAGGGTGGTTTAGGGTAGGTTCTTTGGTATATGTTGGACTGCAATTGAACTATAATAACCATAAATATTATAACAGAAACCACTTAAAGTTTTTCATTTCAACTATTTACTATTATTTATCAAGTATTTAAGAAAAAAATATAACAAGACACCACATTCTTATCATAGGAAGAAATTAGGCTCACATTACAAGAAATTTTAACAGTGCCATGTGACGTCATCAAATAACTAGTGAAAGTGCAGTGTAGATTATACACTATTATTAACTGTAAGTGAAAGAGGTTTTTTTACAAATTTATACATCTTAAAATTAATAGATTAATATGCTCATCATCAATTGTTTATATGCGATTGGTTTAATATGCAGTGCAAAAAAAATTTTGTTCGTAGCCATAGTTCTTCACGAGTCAAAATTTTGCAAAAAATTTTATCCCATATGTCAATTTATAAAGGGAAAAATGAAGTAAATGCAATTGAATTTAATTTTATGAAAATGACAAATACCAGATGTTCAATTACATCATCAATTCTAATGGGTTGTTGCTAATACTATAAAATAATGTATAGATCTTATCTGTATCATTTGAATTTCTTGAGTCAATTTTGCATTTAATGAATTTAAGAGTTAAGTTGTGTGAACAAGGGAAATACCTTAAATTATTGATTATTGACGAGGATCAAGACCAATTTTTTTCTGCAATTTGTATAATAGAAGCTCAGCTAAATTCATCTGCAAGTTTTATCAATATTTGATTTTTAAATGCTGGAGGCCCAAAAACGCATTTAAGAAAAAAGACAATATTCATTTCAAGAAGTATGTTTTATTATCACATAATTGATTACGACATTTTGTTTTGCTGTTAGACGGCTACAACAATTTGTGCTGAAATTTCTTGTAATGTAAAATTATTATGATTTTGACAGGCTTGATTTAGCACACCTAGTTGAAATGGTTGAGAAAGACCCTGTTAAAAAAAAGACATCTATTCTGCTGTCATCTGGCAAAACACAGTAATTCACTAAATTTTCAAAATTGACTTTTTCATGAAAACCTGATGCTTTGCTAATTTTACATCATGTGGCATAAATATTTTTTTAGGTTTGCCCCTTAATGGTGTTTATTTGTGGTTGGCAGATCTCGCAGCATCTTCTATTTGCACTTGAAATAACCAGTCAAAACAGAAATTCAACTTTATTTTTCACTGAATTACTGTTTTTTTGCCAGATTTCAACAGTATTGTTGATTATTTTGGTAAATAAAATATTTGTTTTTTATACTTGTTCATGAATTAACATTTGTTATTATTAACGCACATGGTAGACACTAATGGCCATTTTAAATATGTTTTTGTCAACTCCGCATATAGTCACACTCCGGATATAGTCACAATATCTAAAAACACATATGGGGTGACTGTAATGAGAGTTGACTGTAATCTAATCTTATGGGTTCTCAAAAATCCAAAGAATGAGTCTTTATGAATTTAGTAGCATTAAAATTAAATGGTAAAAAAACGTAAATGGTAAATTAAATGTAAATAAAACGCGTACGCCGCCTTAAATCACGCCGACATGCTCGCCAGTTCATTCCTTTTTATACAAAGTATTTTAACAACTAATTGATGTTTTTATAAGTATCCCCGATTTCTTTCTTTCTTAACGCAATAAAACGAAAAGGATATTCTGCAAAAACATTAATATATGATGTGAATTACAAAACACCATGGTATTCCGCAACTTTTAGTCAGAGATGAAATGGACTGAAAATTTAGTCCCAAGCCCGGTGTGGCTCATTTAAATAATTCTACTCTGCCTATTTTAGGCCAATTTTTTTAATAATTGTCAAAAAATTTTCCTTAATTTGTCGATTTGCTTCGCCAAAAATTGGTATAATGGATGCTTCTAATAATCTTTAAATACTGAAATTATTGAACATTCTAAATTGAAATTTAGAAAAGTATATGATGCTAATCTAAAAATTCCAAAATGTAAATTTTAGTTTTCAACTTTATAATTATAAATTATATAAAATTCAATGTATTTGCGTACACTGTTTCGGGATAGTCAGTTTTTTTAAAGTTCGGCCCCTCTTTTCCATTTCTTCTGCCCAATCCCTCCCCCTATGTCCATATCCGCTTTTAGTCTATTGCATCGTTGAAGATAGAAGAAAATTAAAAATGTGAGACAATTTCAAACTTGCGTGACTATAGCCAACCTGTATACCGTCATTGTCTATGTTGCATATATAAAACAGCTTAATGTTTAGTGATGCCGCTTAGCACCAATTGCAAAATAAACATTGTCAACTTTACATTGGTCTCAAGCAATTAACTCATTTCCCATTATTTTGCCAATTAGTACTTTTACATAGACAAAGTCGATAATTAGCACTATAACTAACATTGTATTCATTATAGAACAATTACATAGGTTAAGCTTTTGAATTTCTGTTAATCAGGACAGAACATTGCTAAATCAGGACAAGCCAGAACCAGAACAGAGTTGTGGTAAGTCACATTCCTACTAAAAATTCAACATAATTCGTCGAATGTGTGGGCGTTTTTATGGATACCACGCTAACTCTGCGGGAATTCCTACAACGATTTTTTGAACTTAATCAACGAGTAATTGACATATAATTGCTTAATGCTCGCCACTTTCGAGGCATCTACCACATGTAACTCATTATAACTAAAAAATTAATTAATCCATCATATTTTAAATTTATTAAGTTAGCGCTTTTTGCCAATATATAGGGTTGCCGGGTTTTACCTCAAAATGTATTAAGAAATCAGGATCTTTGTAAGTATGTTTTAAGAGAATACGAAGTATAGTAATGCTGACGCAGTGGCGCTAATTCAGGGAGTACATGGAATACAAAACTGTTGATACTTAATCCGATCATGTCTAGAATACCACATAGTAGCTTGCTAGTAAATCACGAGCAACTTACTAGTAATCGCGGTAATCTTCTTAAATACATTTATGTTCAGCATTTCCTATAATTATTGGGAGATTTGTCTTTCAATACATGCGCAGTTAGTGGTTTATTGTTTGTATGACTGCATTAATACATGCAAAGCGAAGATGCAATATAATATGTTGTTTAATTGGCTACCATTACGTAGTGACACTGACATGCGATCTCACCAGTCACTTGAAAAGAGGTGTTACTACTAATCAGGGCTTTCAAAGTTCGACGAAAATGAAGTTTGACATTTGAAGGCCTTTCAAACTTCGATTTGAAAATTTGAATGCTATTTAATTCTAAGTTTGATTTGAAATTTGAAAGTTTGATATTTCTCAGAAAACGTTCTTATATAATATATATAAATGCATAACTGTTAGACTGTTAAGTGTAATTAAAAATACATGTATCAATGAGGTAGACTCAAAACTGCCTGATGGCTTGATGCAGAGCTCACCTATATTTTTTGTAACAATGTGGACCATATAATATAACATAATTTAAGCATACATAACCAATTGTCTATGTAGAAAAAAAAATATAATTTATTACATAACGGACATCAAAGTTGTATTTAATGCCGGTCAGTTTTCAAAAGGATGAAAAATGCTGAATTTGTCATTTAATTAATACAGATAAATAAGTGCAACAGAACAACATAAATATGTGGCCATTATAGTCACAAAGTTTGATAAATGTTTTCACTGCCAATTCAATTATCAAACATGCTATAAGAAATTGTCCCAGAATTTAAGTGAATGAATGTATAAATCCATAAATAATACCTGTCAGGCATTTTTATTTACAATATTTTACAAAGTAATTTTAATACTAATACACAAGATACAAAAATCTTTAATTTTTAAAATGTAATTTTAGCATTAAATAATATAGGAAAAATTAAATATAGTGTTGATTAAATATTTAATTATTAATTTAAATAACAAATTTTGCTCTTTAGACTTCAAAATTTGATTTGAAAAATTTTAACTTTGGAATTTTTCATAGTTTGATTTGAAAGTTTGGAATTTTTTAAAGCATTTGAAAATTTGAATTTGATTTGAAAGCCCTGCCACTAATCTCCGATAACCTGCCACGGGTATCCTCAAATGCGTTGCTAGTAATATTAGTAACTTACTAGTAAGCATATTTACTAGTAGATAGGATATTTAAGCGGCCTCAGAGAGTTCCTAGAGGAAGCAGGACAAAATTATAAAAAAGCAGGATATGTCTCGCTTTAATCCAGTTCTTCTCAATATTTTTTTACCCATTGACCCTTTTCCTCCTTATTTTTTATCTGCATCCTCCACCCCGCAAAAAAACCACTAATAAAATAGTAGAGGTATTCTCAATATTACAGATATAATATATAATTATGCTTTTTCAAGGAAAACTAAGCAAAGATGTCTTTGTTTTTTTCTTCTACTTAATTGCTTTAAAAAATAGAACTGCTGCGTGAATATTATTACTTTTAGTGTTATTAATAAGTGCAAATTTCTGTAGAAATTCCATTCTCAGTAATGAAAACCGTTCTGAATTAGAATCGCCATATGGATCACCAAAATTTCACTGGGGATCTCCAATTCGCTATTTTTGTGTGTGAACTCCCAGTAAATGTACATGGAACCCTAGGGTCCGTGTATACGTCAGTTGAGAACCACTGCTTTGACCACTTTTTTGGCATTCATTTCATTAAGCGTAATATAAATTATTTAAAATTTTTATCACGTGAAGACTGCGTGATCAGTCTCGTCTAAATTTATAAATGTATTTACTTTTTATGCAAGCATCTTGAAATTGGAAACGTTTGTTTGTTAATCATATTTGCAGGGCTTTGGTAACGGCTTATTAAGAAATATGTGAAGCAATGAATAAACATTAGCAAATTTCCATCATATTTGTGATTAAATACTGAACAGATTTCCCGATTTCTATATAAGTAAGCAAACATTTAGTGAAATTTATTTTCCGCCTTTTCTTCAATAGAAACCCCGAATTTCTAAAATTTGCTTTCTATTAATATAAATTTTAGTAATTTTAAAAATGCGGGAGTTTTTGCTTCCCCAAGGCCTAGTGCTTTTAATTTGCCTCATACGGTAAGTTTTTTGTTTTCTTACAGTTTTGCCATTTTTGTGCTGAAACTTTTTTCCTTATGCATTTTATATACACTGTTTTATCTACAGTTTTGTGTAGCTTTTCAATGCTTTCGGGGTCTAAATTTCATTCAATAATATTTTCGTTTTCCAATAACCACTTTATGTAGACTGCCGCAAATAGTTAGCATGTAATTTTAAAAAAAATTCTTATTGCTCTATAAAATTAAAATGCGTTATTTAGTTATGTATGAGTTTCTATTGAAATTTTCTTTATAGGATTTAATTACTCTTTAATTAGTACACAGATAGATATGCATAGAAGGGATTATTTTCCTTTAATGAATTCATAGCTTTTCAAAATATGTGAAATTCCACCACTTCCTCAATGAGGAATGACATAACTAGTTCTGGTCGTAAGCAATTTCCTAAAATCGTTTGAAGAGTTTCAAATTGATTGTTCCCTTTTACTCAAATCATTTTTTAGAGTGTCGCTTGCACTTGATGACAGGCAGCATTTTTGCATTTACATTAACATGGACAGGAGTGATGTCCAATGTTCCACCAACCCTCCGCTATCGACTATAAATATCGATCTTATTGAATATGTTGCGTCAAGCTACACGTCTGCAACTGGAAAATGCGAATTTGTACAGTACGATTTTGTTTGATATATCCTTTAAATAATTTTTAATGAAATGAAATTGATTTGTTTTTAATAGTCGGTTTACTTCTCAAGCTGAACTCGACGCTTATGAGGAATCGAGCCAGCAAGAGGTTGGGTGTTGCTATGGTTACAGAACTGATTACAGCACAGATAGGAAATGCGATATCAGTGAGTATTTTTTCTTTACTCCAGTAATCCTTTGAGCAAAAGTTACTGAGTCACGTGATTTCACTGAGTAACATTTTTAAACAGCTCTTATTTATTTTCAAAGTTTATATGAAGTTTTTTTACGTTTCAATTGAGACCCAATTTTTTAAAGGTGCATTAATTATGATTTTATTTCTAATTTTATTGACGATATTGTCAATGGGTTTCAATAAAGATTTGAGTAATAACATTTATGGTATTCTAAAAATTTACTTTGAAACTAATTTGCTTGCAGCTAACACAAGTAGTCTAATGTACTTGTGTTCAAATTTTTAGACAATTTTCAAAAATTAGATATTCGATTTCGTGTAAATAGCAAGAGTAGTTGAGATTCTGAAACACTCATACAGTTTAGATTTGTTTTGTCTAATTGAAAATGGTTTTATCAAAAATACGCTCCAAATCAATTGATAAAATGAATTACTTATTTTTATTTGAGGTGTGCAAGAATTATTTGTTCACGCTTCGCATTTTACTGAGAAAATATTCTTTTATTTCTTTCCTTAGGCCATTAAACAGTTTTAAATTGTGCTGTTTTTCTATTCTGAAAGTAATTCCTACACCATATCTCTCGACCAAGAATTTCTGAATTTACCTCTAAAACAATATCTAGTTTACGATAGAATTGTGAAAGAAATTTTAACAATTAGTTTATATGGTGTACATTTTACGATATTCGAAAAACGTTTTATTCTTTGCATTTAGGTGGAACTCAATTAACTGGTGACGAATTTCCTGATGATATTTCTGGTTAGTATGATTGATACCGAGCAAATATCATATGTATTTAGCTGATGAAAGGGACCAGTTTATGCAACAACAAGCAGTGGAGGATATTTTCGCTAGAGCTCAAAATATCCGTAAGTTGTACTTTCGTTATAGTTAACCTAGGGGTAGACGGTTAATCGATTAATTTGTTTAATTAAAATTTTATTATTCAACGAATTCTATTAATTTTTTGAGCTCGATTTATCGCTACCACCTTGTTCGCAAGAAAGATTAAATTTCTAATTTTATATAAGTTGTAGCAATTGACAATTGAACGATGTTTAAGTCATATACTTGCCTACAAAAAGGCAAATTAAATAAGTTAGTAAGCTTAAATTCATGTTACCCTTATCAAGTTGTATGTTATTTAATTGAACTATTTTATTATAATTTTTATTTTAAAAAATTTAAAAGTTCTCATCCAGCCATATGAATAAACTGGGTTTGCGCTTAAATTTCCTCTTTGTTCATCTATGGCGGTACACCACGTGTAACTTGACACCACAATTGGAAGTCACTGGTTTAAACACTTATTTTTTAAAATTGCAAAAATGTAACAACCGACACTATTTGTTATTTCAGTTATCAGTTAATATTACATCTGATCTGTTTATTTTAGATAATATAATGAGTTTTTGTCACACATTCTACATTAAAGACAACGATCATAGTTTAAATTGTGGAGAAATAGTTAAAATTAATTAAACTAGTGGTTTTAAGTGCACCAACATTGCTAAGTATTTGTTATGCATATATTTGTAATAGAATTATCTCATGTGTGTGGTTATATACCTAACTTTCGACATAGTTGAACACTATAATAAGAACATTCAATTTTGTTCGCAAGTCAATATTACCTTAAATCTAATTAGAGCTACATTTTCCTTTATGAATGAATTTCCGATTTTAAAAGTGTTTAAAGATTTTGAAGTCGTTCGATGCAATATTGAGATTTACTAGATAAGCAATTTGCTTAGAAAATCAAATGATCTCTGATATCGATCCAAATCGTCCGATGGCAACCTGCAAAATGGAAGTCGATTCTTTCGTTCAGATGTTCGATATGTCCACATTCCGAATAAATCCATCTTCTGGGTGTGGTTACTTATTTGCAAAAATTGGCAACGATTACAAAATTTATGTTCACTTTCCATCTTGCGATGTCGTTCAACACAAATGTTTCCCGGTAAGTAACAAGCAATAGATAAGGTATATGTGGTAAGTTACGTGGCCCATAATTTTAGGAAAAACTGCTGAAACAAAGCCGCAGAATTCAATGGGGCTGTTATTGCAAAACAAATACACTTTTTAATCGTAGATATCAATAATCTTCAGTTTCCGGATTTGCTTAAGTGTTGTAGATAACGTTAATAAGTACACTACCAGTACTCTAAGTGCGTGTGGATATTTTGAAATATTTCTTAATGTTACTATGCTTTCTTTACATATATCAATATTATAAAGATTCAATGCAAAAAACGTAACTGAAATCTATTTGTCGAAATTGAGCAGAAATAATTCTGGAAAACTTTAAAGTTATCACCCTGCGGTCATCAGCTTTTTTTGGAAAATATTTCTCTTTTCGGAAGGTGGGGAGATAGTTTTGTTGTATACGCCCATAATACAATTAGATTTATGATTGAGAATAAATAAATTACTTTATTTAAAATTAATGCTAGTTTTGATTTTAAAATTATTGATAAATTCAATTTGAAGGCATTTAAGGTAATTATCATTTTCTTGTTACCCAAACCTAGAAAATTATATCAATTTTTCAAAATAGGGTTTATATGCTATTCCGCTTGGTTGAATGCGTTTAGTCATATTTGAAAAGCATTCATTTAATTTAGAAAAATTGCTGCCTGTAAATATTTACAATTATTAAATATTTTATGGACATTTTTTCAAATATATTAGTATGAATTTATGAATTTATTTAAATTTTATTTATTTTAGGAATTTTATTTTAAATTCTCAGACGGCACATATGTAACATTCAAGTACGATCACGATACCGAAAAGGACATTATAAGTTATCATGATGGCGAAGGCTTTGAACATTTTATAACAAGTACAAGTGCAAATCGGATCAGTGATCGCAAAATTCGTGCAACATT
The DNA here is from genome assembly GCA_900660155.1 of Hofstenia miamia. NCBI lineage: Eukaryota > Metazoa > Xenacoelomorpha > Acoela > Hofsteniidae > Hofstenia > Hofstenia miamia. The sequence goes on along the minus strand of CABFPE010000279.1, from coordinate 62,504 downwards.
CGATGGTGATGTCGTTCATCTTGACAACTATGGGTGTAGAGTAAGGTACTCAACAGGCTGTTTGTATGTCACCATTGACAATGTGTACTTCAACCATAATTCAGTGGACAGTTTGTGCGGAACGTATAATAACGACATTAACGGTTTGTTTACGTTTAGTTGCTAATTATCTAGATTTCTGTGTCATATTAAAATATTTCAAGAAAACCATTAAATCTATTAAATCAAGTATCTTTAATCAAATGCTGTGTTTCGTCTCGCGAACATTGCTTTGGATTCTGGTAGTCCGTACAATCGCTTATTTGATGTATTAGCAATTTATAAAAGATATTCACTTCATCTAGTTCTATTTAACATTATTTTTGTTAATATTTGGTCTAACGAAAGGTTCTATCAGTTTTTGGAATAAAACAAAATGACATATGTTGTTACTGTTAGTAAATTTTAATAAATAATATGATTGCAATTCTTATTAATGACTTTTTCCAAGTCTGTGAGCAATTTGTGTATCCCATTTTTGAAAAATCTCTCTTCATTTGATGCGAAAAATTTAACAAGTGCTGTTTGAAAGCGTTCTTTATTTTTGAATATTTTTCCCCTTAAAATTTTTGTAAAGACAAAAACCAGTGATAATCAAAGGGTAATTTCGGGGAATATGGTGGATGGACAGAATTTTTCAGTCTAGTTGTGCAATTTTTGGACGAGTATTGAAAACAGCATTTGGCCTGGCATTATCAGGATACAGTATGATGGTCTTTCCGATTGAACATCTCAGGCGTCTTAGGTATCCAGTTGCTGACATTGTTTCTACGAATGAGCTTTTCGATCGGTTTTAAAAGCTTATAGTGACAATAACATTACTTTTAAGGTTCATTGAGATTAATAAAAATTTTTTATTTTGTTTTATTCGAAAAATGGACAGAACTTTCCGGTAGACCTACTATTAATATCTTAAACTGGTCGCTAACTAATACGCCAATGATTTTTCAAAAAACTAATGATATACATACATTGTCGCAAAGACGCTATTGTGGCTAAGGCATCTAAAGTCCTGAAGATGTGAATATTTCCGAATGTGTTCGTCATAGAAATATCTTTTCGTTTTTTTGCATTTCGGCGCTCCCGATATGACTATAGCCTTCGACTGTTATTATAATGCTGGACAGTTTCAGACAATTACAATTCAAATGTGTGTTGTACTTATTTTTAGAGAGAATTACAGTTTTCTGTCAGCATGACAATCCTACCTTCTATTTTGCAGATACATTGAGTAAGCTATTCTCTCATATTCCAGTTGGTATCATAGATTTGTTCATCGTTTTTGCCGCTTTAATAGTTTTGAAGTTTTTATATTCCTGATGATGAGTTTTAAGCAAGCATTCCAGTTTGTAATAGTTGAAAACAGAATGAGCGATAGAACTCAATGCTGATAAGCATTCCTAAAAATTAAGTGTATATTTTTAAATTTTGCTAATTATAAAGCAATGAATTTGCTATTCTGTAATATCATAGGTAGTCGGGCATTGTTAATTTAGATGACTCGTCCAGAGCACCCGCTGCCATTGCAACAGCGGCTAGTCTTAATAGAGTAAGTATACCTCACGTTCTTAAAAAACACTTTGACGTATCGTTTAGCGATGTATTTCAAGTTTTCCAATAGTTCCATATCACGAAAAGTGGCGGATAATACTCGATAAGTGCCACGTGGTGAAAACAATGGATGAGTTCAAAGCATGTGATTCATCTGATTCCGTAAGTGAAGAGAACTGTTTTTAGATTTAATAGCAGAACTATTTCCAGCAGTACATCAAACTATGTGGTGATTAGGATTTCTTACTTAACTAATATATTTGATACAGTTAACCACGTTTTTGACACACTATGTAATTCCAGAATCGTACTATTTGTGCAAGTGTGGTGTGATTATCTGGAATGTATGTGCACTGATGCAAGCATAAACCATGTTACAGGCAGTTTTCAAACCACTATATTTGTGATCTTGAAATTGTGTTCTAAAATTTTTCAGTTTTTTTCTAAATTTAAGTTGTCTATATATCATTCGTGTACTGTATGTGGATCACCTATGATTAAGTAATACATAGTTTTTAGCTTGACAATGTTTTAGTTTGGCTTTATACATGTAAATGATTTCCCTTAACCTTTTCTTATTCAACACAGTAAGTCAAAGGTGTACATTGCTGCCTATGTTTAGGTCAATACCGTTTACTTTGTGTTCATGTGTGTCGTATCACTATCATTGAAACGCGAAGAAGATTTTGATAGAGAAATATGTTACTCTTTGCATGCATATTCATTGGAATGCACAGCAAACGGCGTTTCCGTTTCTGCATGGAGATCACCGACATTTTGCCGTAAGTTTTTTATTCACTCCGCGATAACGTTATTACCTGATTTTTAGCTCGTACTTGTGCATTTCAAAATTTCACTTATATGCAACATCCTGATGAAATTCATAAATGTGGCAGTGCTCTTCCAATTACATCATGTGAGTTCATCATTTTATGTGTTTATTTGGTGCTAGAACTAGCTTACCATACGTTTCTATTTTACCGGGAAAGACCAGATGTTACTGTCCAACTGTCACGACCGGTTCTTTCGGGACAAAAAATGTCCCGATTTTCATTTAAATCTTTAAAAAGGTCTCACAGGGATACCTTATTAGTTATAAATGATTCATCGGCATTTAACACTAAGCGAACAAGGTCACAATTTATTAACTAAACAACCAGAAGTCAAATTGTCTGTCAGATCTCAATTCATTAGTGGCTAACAAAGTTAACTTTTTACTAATTTCAACTTGTTACTTTAAATTACGTTTTTTTAGTTATAATATATCTCGTTTTATGCGTACCGGTTTGTGTAAAAAATATTATGCTAGGTAAAATTTAGTTGATTTGACCTGCCGTATGACTTTGATCGTGACAAATGACATTGCGCACTGCCAATGTAAAAGAATTTGGGTGTTCTATCTACGTATAAATAAACATTTGATGTTAATTTTTGTTGCTATGAACTTTATGCCACCTGATTACCCAAAAATTAGGTATGGAGAAAATTTCAATCTGTTTTTAACCCTTCTACGTCGTTACTTTTAAAATATGAGCATCGTCGCCAAATTATAAATTCCATATTATTTAATATAAAGTAAATTTAAAGAATTCTGTTCAATCTACATAAATTCTTTAACTTATAGCATGCAGTTTACAACAAAATTTGAAAGGTTGTAATACTTTTCTGTAATATTTTGTAAATATTTGCATGAGGAAAAAGCATCTTCTCCGTTCTTTTTCAAATGGAGACCCTGTCTTCCTTAATATCATAGAGTCACTAATCCATTGACGCATATAGTCACACATGTATTTGATACAGAGATTAATACAATTATTACTACCAGACTTGTCAATGAGCCGAACTTCTAACGTATCAAGCCGAACCGGGCCGGCCCAATCCGAGTTTGAACACTACATTGGATACACAACGAGCCTTTATTAAGCCAAGACTATTTATAGTTCTGCTTCTTAATTTGTTTATGCAGATTTTTCTTACTCTTTCATTCAATACACCTTTTTTATAATCTTATTTTAAAATGCTTGTTAAATAATAGCAAGAGCGATACGAAAAATTTTAAAGCAAATTTTATCGTGTTAAAGAAAACTCGTGTGACTATCTCCGGCACTGGCGACCAGTGCAATAAAGACTTATCGTTTGTTCATTTTCCTTTTTTCTTCTATGAAGTTTGTTGTAAATTGTACTCATTGAGATACATTAAAGATATTAAGAATAGAGAACATTTACCTTTGTTCAAATGTGGCCAAAGTGAAATGTTGTGAGATATAATGCTAACTGATGAATTTTGCAAGTTCTCTTGTATATAGTGCGTCGATTTTTTTTGCAAAGTGCCAACAATTTGTCAAAAAATAATTTACAAGATGGCATGAAGTAAACCAAATGTCCACAGAAATGTTATATACTTGATTTATATATAAGCTAGCTTGTTGCAATGTGACTGCATTGGAAAATAGTAATTTCTGCATTTTATGCACCAATCAGTGTAACTTCTCACATTTATGGTAATTGGTTAAGTGCAAAACCAGATTACACATCATAAAATCAAATACTTTTCAAGATGCATCCTTTCAAACAAGGGTGCATGTTGATATTTGAGTTAGACTGTCGATATAATTATTGTCCAGCATTTTCAAGATGTTCCGGATTTGACCTAATACTGCAATTAAAATTTCTGCATATCATTCAGGGTGGCTACGGGTCAATTCGGCCGACAGTCAACTAAAAAATTGCACGGCACTCTTAGACAAATCGGGTCGCGGGTCNATTTGTTTATGCAGATTTTTCTTACTCTTTCATTCAATACACCTTTTTTATAATCTTATTTTAAAATGCTTGTTAAATAATAGCAAGAGCGATACGAAAAATTTTAAAGCAAATTTTATCGTGTTAAAGAAAACTCGTGTGACTATCTCCGGCACTGGCGACCAGTGCAATAAAGACTTATCGTTTGTTCATTTTCCTTTTTTCTTCTATGAAGTTTGTTGTAAATTGTACTCATTGAGATACATTAAAGATATTAAGAATAGAGAACATTTACCTTTGTTCAAATGTGGCCAAAGTGAAATGTTGTGAGATATAATGCTAACTGATGAATTTTGCAAGTTCTCTTGTATATAGTGCGTCGATTTTTTTTGCAAAGTGCCAACAATTTGTCAAAAAATAATTTACAAGATGGCATGAAGTAAACCAAATGTCCACAGAAATGTTATATACTTGATTTATATATAAGCTAGCTTGTTGCAATGTGACTGCATTGGAAAATAGTAATTTCTGCATTTTATGCACCAATCAGTGTAACTTCTCACATTTATGGTAATTGGTTAAGTGCAAAACCAGATTACACATCATAAAATCAAATACTTTTCAAGATGCATCCTTTCAAACAAGGGTGCATGTTGATATTTGAGTTAGACTGTCGATATAATTATTGTCCAGCATTTTCAAGATGTTCCGGATTTGACCTAATACTGCAATTAAAATTTCTGCATATCATTCAGGGTGGCTACGGGTCAATTCGGCCGACAGTCAACTAAAAAATTGCACGGCACTCTTAGACAAATCGGGTCGCGGGTCATTCATAATTGTTAGGGAGGAAGAACACTAACAGAATTAAGGAATAATTTAAGAAGTCAAACTCTTCAATCTTTAAAATTCTGACAGACTAATAGATTCTAATTATACTTGTATTTTTTATTGATTTTGTCTTGTTTCCATTGATGTTTTTGTGCTAAAACCTTTTAGCGCGTATTAAACTAGCAATCTTTTTTTGATTGGTTTGGGGTACGGATCATTGTTAGGACAGGTCGGGTCACAGGTTAAGAATTGAACATATTTCATGCTCAATATTAGAGTTCAAAATTTCTTAATCCAGGTGAACTACCATCATCAAAATATCTTCATTAATTGAATCTTGAATCATTATTGAATGGGCTTCATCACCAACTTCCTCAACTATTTACAAGCAACATTAAAGATCTGAAAGGAGAGTTGCACGTATGCAATGTAAGATATAAAATGATTTGACATAATACAGTATTCTTAATATTTGTTAGATCAAATAACTTGGGGTTACAAAGTTACCCCATATGACGATAATCATAGAAATGCAGTTAATATTATAAATAAAGCTGCTTAAGCATTGCTGCTATTTAGCATTATTAGGCATTTAGGTTGATTTAAAAAGTCAGGTTTTTGTTTGTTTACCGGAATTTAATTAAGCACTGTGGGGTGACAGAAACACCCCAAACGACGTAGCAATTTTTTTAGAATGTTAATAAATCTTTTCAAGTACTTGAAGGACAGCAATACATTTTTGCACAAATGTTCAACATTTTATTCCAGCACATTCGCCAATAAATGTCTTCATATCTCACGATTTCCCAATTTCCTAATAGGCTTAAAAAAGTGTTTTTGAAAATATGGAAAAATGGTTTGTTTAATTTTAATGTTATTTTCCTTTGAAAACTAAATTCTGAAACTTACCACAATGAAAAGACGTTTCTGAGGCAACTATAGTTTTGCAACAATATAGGTTTGCATAACTCCTGTATATTTTGAATGAATGCATTTTCCAAATAAATTTTGTAACAAAATGTTTTATTTAAACTACTGACATTTTTTGTATTTAGCACCTGATGCTATACCAAGTGCTGGTTGCTTTTGTATGGAAGGCTACGTTCTCAACCCACAAACTGGCCACTGTTGTATTCCTCAAGACTGCTCTTGCAATTATCGACAGAAAGCATATTCCATTGGAGAAAAAGTTAACACTGGCTGCAAAAATTGGTATCGTAATTCACTTATATTTTAATGTACTGTAGTGATATTGTTTTCAAATACATTTTGTGCATATTCTTGAAACAGGTATCATTGTTTTACATACATAAAAAGTCCATGGAACATTAATAAGTACCATCTGATCAGTAGGAGTGAGTAACTGGGCATTTAATCTGGGCGTGTTAATTCGGTGATTGAAATAAAACTGTTATATCAGCTTCATTAAAAAGAAAAAGTTAATTTATATATGATATTGTTTATTTTCAGAAAGACAACTTAGCACTATTATTATTTGTAGTTAGCTTAATCCGAATCAGAGAAAGTCTAAAAAAGACAAGCATAGTGTTTAAGTTGGAGAAGAATGTCAGAGCAGTGAGTCACATATGGTACTTGATTTATTTGAAGGTGTAGGGCACTTCAGAGGGAGATTTTGCAGAAGCAAGTGGAGACCATGGAAAGTGGTTCATTCGAATGAAGCGATTAAAATTAGCGAACCTTTCGAAATTCTACCATCGTCAAAATGAACTGCTACTCTATGATTCGTCGAGTTGGATTTTAAGACTTGTTATCCATCGGGGTGCGGTTATGGAGTTACAGTTGGTACTGAGTAGAACCGTTTTTATCACTATGGGTTGTGTTACTGTGCGGAAGTTCTGTGCTTTGGTGAACCCTATTGGCTTTCATCTCCGACGTCTTTTCCTGTGGAACACATTTGTAATTTATAGACATTATCTTTGAATCTTTTAATATGTTTCTATCAATCATCGAATACGGCAGCCAACTCTTGTCAAATCGGTTGTGGGTCTGTTTTCGCTTCTTCAGCAATCAGATATGCGACTTGCCGGTTTCTTTCAGAGATCGCATTTCGCCCAACCGGATGTTATGATTTAATGTATATTTGCAGCTGACCAACCCATGCCACACCACAAGAAATTTCTACAAATCCACACCACACCACTGGAATGAATATTTCCCACACAAATTCCCACAACAAAATCTTCGACCAAATGACCAAATATTTAAACGCAATCATTTGTAGGTGACAGAGGATTTTATGTATTTTTTAATCTTCACTTTCAGTAACGCAATTTCCTGAAGATTGTGATTTGATAATTTTTGAATTATTGAGGCTAGCACCAACACAAGAATGCCCAAAAACTAAAATTTCACCCGTGGGGATCCCTCACTTCCCCCACGGCAAGCCTGATTAAAACAGTTAATGTAAAATTAAATTTGATTCTATTGCACAGGTGAAGTTGAACATCATTGTTGAGTTTTACGGATCACCCTGCTTACGCTAGTATTTGATAGGTTGTAATACCAAGATGAGGATCCATAGAGTAGCTTCTTGCAAGTACCGAAGAGATATCATTCTCTCTTTGTGCTTCTTAAGATACATTGTAAAAACCACTAGAAAATATATTAAAATTATGTCAGGAAAAAAATTTTTAAATTGAAGAGAGATTTGTGACATTCGTGCACAACAAATTTACTTCTACATTCTAATTTATTTTGATTTGAAGCCAACTCCAGGCAGCAGTGTTTCAATAAGTACAATTTTGAAGGTTTTGTAACTTCCCATTTTATATATAGTTGAACAGATTGATTCAGGTTAAATCAAGATAAACTAAATTTGTATTCAACCTTAATGACTAGATATAATTTCTAAAAATGCAATTAATGTTTAAGAAGTTTAGTGAGTTAGCATGTAATTTTCCCATTATTTTACTCACAGCATTTTTAATTAAATTATTCTAAGCATCAAAAATACAATGTTTTGTAGAAAGCATTTGGTATGGCAATAGTTTGTTATGGCATAATTACTACACTTAGGAGTTTAACGCGTTGGTTAAAACAGTTTTATGTAGTGCTTTCCTTAAGAGATTATTGGTAAATTACTTGCATTTACATTTAGTTTGTATTTAGCGTTTGTGGCAGTGGTGGAATCTGGGATTGCGAAGATAGAGATTGCGCTGCCAAATGTTTTGTAGCTGGTCATCCTCATGTATTCACGTTTGACTCACACTATTTTAAGTACACGTGTGCAGTAAAGTCTACATTTGTTGAGGTAAATTTAGCATTTCTTTTTCACACTTCTTTTTTCAATTACTTTTAAGAATTGATGAATCACTTCTTAAAACATTTGCTTCTTAAGTAATGCAATTACCTTTTAGACGACTGATTTATATTCTACTTTCTTAAAGATTAGTGTAGAAACTCTTTCCTGTGGCCAGAATTCTGATTCGACCTCGTGCAAAAAGGCGGTCGAAGTACTTATTGACAAAGGTCTCGAACAAGTTAAAGTTGAGTTGAATCAAGACGGTGGGGCAATTTATTCTAAAGACAATGACAATAATTTTGTACTTGTTGGTAAAAACAGAGTCTCGTGAGTTTTTTTGTAGATTTTCAGCTTTTAGAAAATTTTTTATTGCTGAAAGATTCATTACTTTTTTAGATGATATATACGCACTTCAACTTTTAATCTAATTGTTTAGAGTGGAATTGGACGGAGATTTTCGACTTGTTAGTGTCCGTAGTCCATCAACGTCCTATATAGATTGTGTTATTTCCCTACGAAATGAGGAAGATCCTATTAAGATTCGTTATAACCTACGCAATACCGTGACAATCACGATGCCGCACTGCTATAGCAATAAGGTATGCATCATTACTTTGTATTTTCAATAGTAAACTTTCAAGTTATTTATCACTGTTTTCATTCCTTTATGATTATATGATGAACAGTTCATCATCATATATAATCTGTTTTGATGCTTTCTTAATTTTGTGATTTTGTTTTAAACAAATTTCATTTTAAGCATAATATACTTCATTTATTTTAAGTGTGCCTCTCAGCTCCGCTGTGGAAGTGGGTTTTAGTGGTTCATGAGTGGGTTTGTGCTTAGTCTAAAACATAATTATTGACCATTTGTATGTGTCATATTTGGGGCAAAATTCAGATCAGCATTGTAATAACATTGAGTCCTGAAAATTTACTTATTTCTCCTAATACTGTTTGTTGACTATTTTCCATATAGGTGCGTGGTATTTGTGGTAATTTCAACGGACAAGAAGACGATGACAATATTTTTACCCAATTAGAATATAACGGAAATTTCCTTGATGAAATGCAGAGTAGTCTTTGCACACCTACTAGGCTTCCAGCTATCACAACACCTGAGTAAGTGATTAAATTGTTTGTTCAAAACTGGGTATATATTTTGTGCTCTAACTTCTATAAATCTCTTTCATTTTTACTCATCACTAAGTGATGTGGAACTTTCCATTATTACTATCATCGCATAAAAAACTTCATTGATTCCAATTAGGTTATCACGGAGGACAGAAATAAATTACCAGGGCCCACCTAAATTCAAATTGCTGAATGTATAAATAACAATTTCTTGGGTAAGTCGAACTATTGCATATTATGTTTAGACTTTTCATTTTTTGTACTTTATTTTGCATGTGAAACTACAAATCTGTCTGACCGAAATACTTTAAATATTTATAGCAATTCAATGTATTTTATTTTAGAGATACATTTACTGATGAAAGACTGATCGTAACTGTTAATGAATGTTCAGAAATGGTGCACCATTTCGCAGAAGAATGCAAAAACATACTTTCTGATTCATTCTGGCATTTCATCGAACACGCATGCGTATTGAATTTTCCAAGTTCTGATCATTGTGAACTATTTGACTTGCTCGTCTCCGAATGTCATGAGAAAAACCATGCCGATGCAACAAAGTCGCTTTTTATCCACAGTTGGAGAACAAACGCGACTTTCAGTCAGAATTGCTGTACGTTTCTTTCGATATTTTACCACTTTTTTTTAAATATTTGTTGTTAAATTAGAAACACAAAAAGGCTGTGTATAATATGCTTAGTTTTTAAATTTAATTCCCATGTCAGTGATTTACTACATTTACAGATATATTTGCTAATGTAATTACGCAGGCTGGCGTACTTCCAATGTTATTAAAAATGCAACTTATTCATATAATAAGACTGTAATTAGGAAATAAGACAAATAAATTTCGAAAGTTTCTCAAGCTGTTGTAGTTCCATGCATGATATATATTATCGAGCATTTTCATTTGAAAAAGAGAAAGCCATAAATTCGAATTAAAAGGATGAAATCACAAATGATTAGAATTACAAAACAGTATTAAGTCATAAAAAACAACTTGAACTAATGTGTGCACTAATACATTTATATAATAATAATAATAATAATAATAATAATAATAATAATAATGTGGGCAGGGCCCCAGTTGGTAAAGACGCAGATTGGTAAGCTGAGGTTAAGCAACTGTGATCGTGGTCCAAAATCAAACACAATACTAATCACTGATGAGAAGTCATGAAAGAGCAAAGACCCTCCGTCCCCGGCAGGCCTTCAATGATCAAAAGGTACCCCCAATCTAAATCCCTGATGAGAGGTATTAAAAGAGAAAGGCCCCTCCGCCCCGGGCGGCCTTTAAAGGATCAGGGGGTGCAAAAAATCCCGGGACAACGGCGGACTCCACAATCGGGAGTGTGGACTCGAGAAGTGGCAGTATAAGAACCAAACCGGACCAATGGAAAACAAAACAAATGGACAGATGAGCAGAACAGGACAGCATTGGAGTGTTACAGAAGAAGCAGGCCAGATGAGAGGGGTACAGGAAGAGAATGTTGGAAGAATGAAGGAAGGAAGGAACGGGATTAGAAGTAACAGAGAAGAGCCTGGCAGGACAGGTGGGAAAGGGAGGATGAGAGGAAAGGGAAAAAAAGAGTAGAGCAGGTTAAGCAAATGAAAGATAAAATGAAAGATATGAAATCAGATTAGGCGGAAACAGCCAACAGAACAAATGGACGGAAAAACTGAAGCAGCAATCAAGGAAAAGATGAAGGGAGAAATAGGTGAGAGAACTAGGTTGCCAGTTCCAAGAGGAGTCAAGAAAAGCAAGCTCGAAGTAGAGACAGCAAAGGTCAATAAAGTGTTGGAGAGGATAGATGCTAGGAGTGTCACAGAAGTAAATAGCTTAGTGTATGCAGGGGCATGGTAAGGTCTGAAGAAAGTAAGGAAGGTAAGGACAAAAAGAATAAAAGACGACAAGAAGATAAGGAAGACAGAAGGCCAGGAAGGAAAAAAAGAGAATAAAGTGGCAAAGATTAGGCAGCAAATAGGGAACATCAGGACAAGTAAGGCGGTGCAGGACAGGTGCAGGGTAGGTAAAGGGAAGACAATAGAAACTGCAAGAGAAGAGCTAAGGCAGAAATTAGTTGCAGAAGCTGAGAAACTAAGAAAATATAGGGCAAGAGCAAAGCAAGCAAGAGACAACATGAAGTTTGAGGCCCAAGAAGGAAGATTCTACAAAGAACAATATGCAGAAGAAAAGGATACAGCTAGAGCAGGCGAGGATGCAGTAAGGTTCTGGGAGAATATATGGGGAAGTGAGGGACCAGAGATAGAGAGTGAGAAGATGCAGGAGTAGTTTAGACAAGAAGAAGAAGTAATCACAATTGCAAAGCTGAAGAAGGCGCTAAAGAAGATGAAGAATTGGAAGGTGCCAGCAGAGATGAGGTACATGGGTATTGGCTGAAGAAGTTCACAAGTGTTCATGAGAGACTAGCAGAAGCATTGGAGGAGTGCGTGGTGAGTGGGTGTCCAGATTGGATGATAGTGGGAAGGACATTTCTGGTAAAGAGGGATCCAAACAAAGGTAGTGAGGCAAGTAACTTTAGGGTAATAACATCTCTCTCTGCCAACAACGTGGAAATTGCTAACTTCTGTAATTTCACGTAGGCTGGCATGTTACTTAGAACAGAACAGGTTGATACCAGAGGAGCAGAAGGGATGTAGGACAAAGACAAGAGGATGCAAAGATCAGTTGTTGATAGACCATTCTTGTCAGCAATGATTTATGTTAATGTATAACAGTATTGTTTTAAAATGATTTTTCCTTTATTATTGATTTTCATTGTAAATTTGGTGGACGTCTGCATCAACCACTTATTGTATATAATGAAATCAACATATTTATGCGCTTGATTAAATACTAAGATAAACTTTTATAGTATATTTTTAGTGCGAACATGTCCTATGGGTGCCAATCTTGTTTACAGTGAATGTACAGATCCTTGTAAATTTCGCACTTGTTCTGATGTTTCCAAATATGGAAGTGAATTCATTTCAAATTGCGATGAAGCTTGCATCGATGGGTGCACTTGTGCTCTTCCGTCTTACGTTCATACTGGCTCTCTGAGTCAAGGTGATGGCTATTGTTGTGCAACTGAAGATTGTCCTTGCCAAAGTGTTTTCCCTGAAGACCATGGCGAAATATTCCAATCTGGCGACATTAGACAAAAGCATTGTTCCACTTGGTAAGTATTTGTAACATAAGTTTCTAAGTTTGGATGGATTTATACGTAAATGTCGTAATATACTGTAGACATTTTTCACTGTAATGCAAATGAGATCATTTCAAATTTGAAAACATAAAATTGGTAATCAACTGTTCTTCCATGTCTATCATATGAAGTGACTGAACGCTTAGTGATGCTTCTAGTATATTGATTTCGTCTTAAATGATTAAGCAAGGTGAATTTTAATATTCAAATGCTTCGTCATTTGTCAAAGGATTTTGACGAAATGGAAGTAGGAATTTACTAGTTGTATGGATACAGTGAATTCAAAAACTTAGTGCCTAAGCTTTTATTTATCCAAACAGGTCCGCAATTGGCGCGACTTTAGGGAATGTACTTAAAAAATAGTCTTTGTGTTTGAAAAATATTTATAGTTCATATGTTCACGGCATACACTATAATATAAATGTATAAATAGAAATTGCATTTAAGGTATGTGAATATTTGTTCATTTAAATATTACAATGTCAACGTGAATATTCTGGTCACAAGTCATTAAAGATTTGAACTTTTCCAAACATTTTTTTTCACTAAAATTGCATACATTGATTGAAATTTGGAATATTTCGAATATACACGTAATACTTATCAGTGTTTGAAAGTAAAAATCCTCAAATATTCGCCATCCTCGCACTGCTGATGATCATCGCAATTGAATAAGCGCCGCGGCAACTGTTCAAAGCTTTGCAGCAAAAATTTTTATTTAATCCTGGTACATTCTCTATTCTTTTTCCTTTGTGACCCCTGAGCAAGAATGATGTTTATGTCTTGCACCCATTCGCAAATATGGACTTGTTAGCAGTGAAAAATCATTTCTTTTAATATAAAATTAATAATAAAATTAATATTAAGATGAGCGATCAGTATTAATTTTATAAATGTTCATAAATTTTCTTATGTTAATTGATTTTCAATAAATTAGAGTGGATTTTAAGTTTGAGAACTATGGCGAAATACACTGCTAGAGTCTCTCACAATATTATCATGATGACAAACTAGGCTCCTCCGATGTGTGTTTATTGCCTATTTTAGTATTTGCAAGGGAGGTATATTCGAATGTCAACATGAACCCAATTGCTTGTGCCCTGCAAACAGCCAATTTGTTGAAGATCATAATTCCTGTCTTAAGACGTGTTCAAATCGAAACAGAGACTGTACTGATGATGAAAAAGTTCAAAGTGCTTGCGTTTGTGAAGCAGGATACGTTTTCGCACCAAATGTATGTCTTCATTGTATTTTTTCTTTTACATTGTCTTTTATTTTAAGGATTGAAAAGTAACTACAAATCTCAAGTTGTTTGCTAATCGAAAATACATGGAAAGATTGGAGTGAATCTGCTTATTTATTAATTAGAAAATAAATTTTTAATCAGAGAAGTCGTTTCAAGGCACACCGCATGTAAGGTGTAATCATAGGCTGCTTATTAATGCTAAACGTACAGCATTAGTTTTCTTGCAAAATCAAAATTACGTCTAAAAACATTACCGTCATATTAACTATGTAGTTGATTGTAATTGTTTAACAAATTTGCGAGAATTACTTCCACAAAAACGTCGAAGAATTTTTTTGATTCAATCAAGATTTAAACTAGAAATCTTTCATACGATGTGATGTTTACAATTTAAACATCAGAAAAAATTGATAAATGGCGAAATAAGTGAAGAGTATTTTAAGTTCCAATGATTTGTTTTTTGAAAGTGTGTTATTAATTTAGTAACTGTTCATTTATTTGTATTACCTTTTTTGCTTTCTATGGAAGTATTTTCATAATATATATATATATATATATATATATATATANCCGCAGCCAACCGCTCATGTCTGATTGTGGCCGAAATGTTTAGCCACTGCTTTTTACACCCGTATTTTTTAAAATTTTGAATGTATGCTGTTTGCTTCATTGTTTGGTTCGATTGATTTAATGTTCTAACCTGCAAGCTCCATATCTATGATGTTTCATTTTCACTAGTTTACTCTTAATTGTCAATTATGAACTCATACTGCAATTGCTTACGGCCAACTACGGCTTTTAAGAACAAGCCTCTGCCGGCTATGGTTGCTTAGCTATGTGACAACCGACTGTAGTCGTATTAAATGACACGACTGCAAAACCCTAGTATATTTGTAAAGATTTTTTCAATATTTATAAGTAATGCAAAGTTTTTTAAGAAATATATATGTTGAAAATTTGATCATTTGTTTTTCAAGCAATATTTTAGGGTAACATGTGTGTTCCAGAAGATGATTGCCCTTGTCTTGTTGATGGAGTACAGTACTTTCCATCAGAAAATGAGCCATTTAGAATGTAAGTATCTTATATTCCGGGCTGCTAAAAAATTAATGATGGAAAAATTAATTGGCATTTACGGAGGCCACTAATGGATTTTACGTTTCGAAAATGGCCATTTATTAATTTCTTAGACCACCATTCATGTTCATTATTGCAATTGTTTTGTAACTTTGTTACATTATCCTTTCCTTAAATAATCATCGAAGGCACCATTCAGTGCTACTTGTTTATCACAAGGAAAGCTATTTGTCTGTCAGGTTATACACTATACACAAGCTATTTTTGGAATCAATGCCCATTTACCAATCACAACAAGTAAATTAATGTCAATTCTACCAATGTGCTTAGTTGTAGTAGTTTTCAATTTGGTGATTCGACTGCTAAATTTTTTATAGTGTTTTAGTACGCAAACCTAAAGGCATACTGGGTCAACTTAATTACACACTTTATAAATATTTGAAGAATTTGCTATGAAAAAATCATATCATATGTACTTCTAGAATGTTAATTAATTTTCCATTAATGGCCATAATTAATTTTTCATTTTCGACGTTTCTATTAATGGATATCTAAGACAAATTTTTACCATTAAATTCAAATTAATTTTTGAGCACCCTTGCTTATAGTTATAAATCCTAGAACCTCAAAAATTCTATTACTTTAAATCTCATATTAGCAAGCGTCAAATGGTATTCATGTGTTCCTTTTTGTTTTTTACACACCTTTTTCTAACTAGAGAGTTTTCTACGTGTCAGTTAAAACAGCAAAGTGACACATTGATGCGATTAATAAATTATATCTTCGTGTATTAATGTTATTAATGTAATAAATAATGGTCTGGACATAGGTCGGACATTTAGCTCGGGGTTTGGTTTACATAACTAAATATAATAGTGTGAGGTTAAAATGTGGAAATTGAAATACGTGAAATATCATCTTTGTACAAATAAATCTCAACAGCCGCACACAAACGATACAACGTTTGTTGCTAAACCAATGATATCGCGCAATATAATTTTGAAATAATTTGAATTCCTTCAATGTGATTTCTTGTCTTATTTGGTCTAGCAACAAGAGTTGTATCGTTTGCTCGCTACCTACGAAGACGGCGTTCCTAGATTTATCTTGAGGACGCAATTGTTGTGCTGCTAAAGAACATTTAAAGATCTGGATGTAATAGTGATTGTAAAAGTTCTGGTTCGAATAAATTTTACTTTAAAAGTTGTTTCTTTATTAACTTTTAATGAATTGTTCGCAATCTGTTTTAAAAGTAAGCAGAGTTATATTTTGTAATGCATTTTTAGGGGATGTAAAAAATGCGAATGTAATGCTGGTGGTATAATTTCCTGCTCAGACGAAGATTGCCCTAATTCTTGCATCGTATATGGCGATCCACATTTCAAAACTTTCGATAATAAACGATTTACATTTCAAGGATTTTGCACTTACACTTTATTTCAGTTCACTCCAAGTTCAAATCCAGGCAAACAATTTACAGTTTTGGTAAGAATATGTTTTCTATCAATTTTTGGTGTTTTTTTTTTAAAAAATGTTGCATTATCAAATTTTACTTTGATTATTAACGAATTTCGTTTTTCCTAGACCGAAACTGAACCATGTGGTAGCAATGGTGTCACCTGTGCTAGGTCGATTGAAATATTGCTTCCAAGTGGAATTAAGATTGTCTTAACCCGATCACAAGGCGTGAAGAAAAACGATCAACAGCTTCAACTTCCTTTTCAGTCTGACAGCTTAAGTATCAACCGCGGACCTTTGTTCAAAACTGTTGTGAAGATTAGTTATGCCGAAATTCAATTTCAAGTAATTTATGATGACCGTAAGATATTTTAATATTAAGTTACATGATAGGCTCTGTGTTCTAGGAACCACCGCTGAGATCCTTGTTAGTAAGAATAGTGGGGCTTCTGGAACGTTTGCAGGTCTTTGTGGTAATAATGATGGTGATCATAGCAATGACTTCATGGGTGCAAATGGAATAGAAGAGAGTGACGCAAACGCTTTTGGTAATACCTGGATGGTTGGAAATTGTATGCCACCTGAAGAACCACCACTAATCGGATGTGATGTGAGTAATTTTTTGGAATCGTTCCTTACTAGTCATGTCGAAATTCATTACTTTGCTTGAATCCTGCCTGACAAATAGTAAATTCCATTCTGACTTACCATACACACCTACAGCGTAGCTTGTAGTAAGTTCCAACGCGATGTAGGATGTTGACCAGAGTTGCAACAAACTGTGACTCGCTGACACATCGGAAGCGGTAAAATAAATGCCGTTTTTTCAAATTTAGAAAATTGCCTGCATGGTTTTGCCAAGATTGTGCTTATGTAGACATTGAAATGAACAACACACACACACCGATCTTCACTGACATTGAATGCTTCCTCTTGCATTATAGAGACATGGTTCTAAAATATCACATAATTTACAATGTGAAATAAAAAACAATCAAAAATGCTAGCAGGTCCAAGTCATCATTTTAAAATATCAGTCTGTGAAAGATTCTTCTTTTTCCAAATATTAATTAATTTAATGAAATTTAAATAATATTTGGACTTAGATTAAAATTGAATGTAATATTCATTATCATTATTATTATTATTATTTTTTATATAAGTCATGTACAAATAAAACAAAGCGAATCTATCAAATATTAAGTGTTGAATTGGAGAATGACTTAAATTTCAAACAATTCTTATTGGTTAAGATTAGGAAAATGGCTTCTGTGGTACATTTATCAACTAAATATTTAAAATATATATCACAAACAATTATTAAATGCACTCTGCTTATCACACTTTCAATACTGCTCAGTTCTCTTTACAAACATAAATTCGAAACATCGCATCCTTTCAACAGGTCCATTAAAACACTCAATTTCGCGCAAAAACATGATAATGCATACGACTATAGATTAAAATGCAAAACATTATCTCCATATTACAAAATTGAAATGCATATGTTATCAATATTATTTAAATTCAAATTTGGTCAACACTTAATTTCATTTTTAAAACAATGTGTAAAATTAAATGAATGTTCTCAAACATTTTATGCTTTGATAAAAACTCTAATAGTTTTCACCATACAGCAACTAAAATATGGAATAGCTTAGATCATGAAATTAAAATCAAAATAAATTACAAGAAATTCAGAACAAAATTGCGCACATTCCTCTTTAATAGACAATGCATACTTAGCGACAAAAACATTCTACTCTCATTCGAAAATTTTGTATAGCGCTAGAAAGCCACGCATAAGCACGCCCACGTACATTTATATTATATATATTTTATTATTATTTTGTAAATACATCTAGCTGGTAGTTTGTATTTTTCATTTGTTATTTACAGCTTTGACTCTTTTTATTATTATTATTATTATTCTTACTTATCACAGCTTCATGCTGGTATCCCTCTCAGCTCGGGGAACTCACCAGTTTCCAGGGAGTCTGAGAGCTTTCCTCAGCACTCTTGCTGTACCTAACAATGCTGCCTTCTGTGCTACTGCTCCTCCCCACTTTGGTACTCCCAACTCCTCCAAGTATCTCTTATGCTTCTTACTTACTGCTCCTAGTGCGCCTACTACTACTGGGACTACTTCAACCTTCTTTAACTTCCACAGCCTTTCTATTTCCTCAGCCAACTCCCTGTACTTGTCTATCTTCTCTTTCTCCTTGCTTTCTACATTCCTGTCGCTTGGTACTGCTATGTCTATCACTGTTCCCAATCTTTTCTCTTCTGCAACTAATCTCTGCTTAAGCTCTTCTCTTGCAGTTTCAATAGTCTTCCCCTTACCTACCCTGCACCTGTCCTGCACTGCCTTGCTTGTCCTGATCTTCCCTATTTGCTGCCTAATTTTTGCCACTTTATTCTCAATTCTTCTTTCCCATGCTGGCTTTCTGTCTCCCTTATCTTCTTGTCGCCTTTTCTTCTTCATTTCCATGCCTACATTCTTCAGCACCTCACATGCACCTGCATATACTAAGCTATTTACTTCTGTAACACTCCTTACAACTATCCTCTCCAACACTTTATTGACTTTTGCCGTCTCTACTGCTAGCTTACTTCTCTTAACTCCTCTTGGAACTGGCAACCTAGTTCTCTCACCTATTTCTTCCTTCATCTTTTCCTTGATTGCTGCTTCAGTTTCTGCATCTACTGGTTCTGCTGCTTCTGCCACTTCTGTCTCAACATCTATCACTTCATCTTCCCTTTGCTTAGCCTGTTCAACTCTCTTTTTCCCCCTACTCTCATCCAACTGTAACTTTCTCACTTGCCCTGCAAGCCTCTGCTCTGTAACTTCTAATCCCGTTCTTGCCTTCCTCCATTCTTCCAACATTCTCTTCCTGTAACCCCTCTCATCTGGCCTGCTTCTTCTGTAACACTCCAATGCTGTCCTGTTCTGCTCATCTGTCCACTTATGCCGTTGTCCATTGGTCTGTGTGGATCCTATACTGCCACTTCTCGAGTCCACACTCCCCATTGTGGAGTCCGCCTGTTTTCCGGAGATTCTTAGCACCCTCTGACCATTGAAGGCCTGCCGGGGACTGAGGGCCTTTGCTTTCTCATGACTTCTCATTAGTGTTGTAATTTTTGTGTTTGATTTTGGACTCACATTCTCCTAGGAAGTTGCCAACCAAGGCTTTAGAGTGCTTCCTACCCTGTGAGCTAAGTCATCCAGTTTGCTAACCACGATCACAGTTGCTTAACCTCAGCTTACCAATCTGCGTCTCTACCAACTGGGCTACCTGCCCACATTATTATTATTATTATTATTATTATTATTATTNCTAGTGCGCCTACTACTACTGGGACTACTTCAACCTTCTTTAACTTCCACAGCCTTTCTATTTCCTCAGCCAACTCCCTGTACTTGTCTATCTTCTCTTTCTCCTTGCTTTCTACATTCCTGTCGCTTGGTACTGCTATGTCTATCACTGTTCCCNGGACTCACATTCTCCTAGGAAGTTGCCAACCAAGGCTTTAGAGTGCTTCCTACCCTGTGAGCTAAGTCATCCAGTTTGCTAACCACGATCACAGTTGCTTAACCTCAGCTTACCAATCTGCGTCTCTACCAACTGGCCTACCTGCCCACATTATTATTATTATTATTATTATTCTTTTGCGTAATTTATTTTAAATATTTGTTTATATAAATAGTAGACCCGAAAGCCTTAAGGTAAAAATTGACCCGGTGACCTTGTCTGACCCGCAACAAATCCCTCATCGGTGGTCCCGGTTACCTAGCCATATTAACCTGCATATTGTGCATATTTTGCTTTGAATTATATATTTACATATAACTATTAGTTTAAATCATTCAATATCAAATGAGCCTCTTTCTAAATCGTGAATTTTTGTTGTATACGAATATTTTTACCTTATGCTTCAGAATGGCTTTGTCTTACTTCCCAGAACTTCATTTACACGTTTTCTGTTTTATAAGCAACTCGGTTTTTAGCTCTGAGGCTGAAATTGCATCAAGAATAAGCTACTGCTAAGCAACTACTGAGGTTGAAATCTCTGAAATACTAAGCAACCGAGGCTTAAATATGATTTTATGGAAACTAATAACCTAAGTAAAATTATATTAGAAATTTTGTCTCTTTCTTTAGTTTTAGGATTTTTAAAATTTTTTATATTGTCTGAGAAGTATTTCATGTAAAGTACTTTACTAATTCCGTGGACTACGCGATTAATCCTCGCTAATTCTTACAATTCAGGCGCATCCTGCACGTCGAGCTTACGCCGAAAACGTGTGTTCACGAATGTTAGAGGACATGATTTGGGAGGAATGTCGCAAAGCGATCCAAGAAAGTATGTATGATATTAATCGATTTTTTTTATTACATTTTTAGATACTCTTAAATCGTTCTATGACAGTTGCGTTCAGGATACCTGTGAATGCGATAAAGGAGGCGATTGTGAATGTACATGCAACGTTTTTACTACTTTCGCAGATTTTTGTTCTGAACACACTGTAATAGCTGAAGGATGGCGAAATTCAGATTTTTGCCGTAAGTTAAACGAAATTAGTCAACTTTTTTCTAATTATTCATAAATCAAGTGTGTGTAACTTTTTTTCTACCTTTGTTCCCAAAGAATTAGGATCCTCCTCAATTACTGTTTATGACATACAAAATTTCAATCGTTTATACGTAAAGTCATATAATAAAAAGTGAAAGACCTTTCTTAGAGCTATATATCAAATCCATAGTATAAAATTCATAATTTATATTGGTCTAAGCAATTGCTGGTAGACTAGGACTAGTAAGGAATTGGTTGATTGGAATTTGTTTTTTTACATTTCATAAGTATCTTAGAAACAGTACCGGATTAATCGAGTGTGGGGACTGTAGCAGATTGATTCGATGTACAGATAGTAACCGGAAAATAATTAACATTTTATAGATTTGATCTATATTCTCCAAAAATAACCAAGTGATACTATGTTAATCCATCGTTGCCTAGGAATCTGAATGAACAAAATTAACCTTTTTCATCTTTGATTTTTCGTAGCGATTTGCCGCCCCCATACCATCTCGGAAACGGTACATCCGATCAACACCAAATTGCGTGTGGAGATATTTTGACATACAAAAAGTTGGTTAAGCTACCAGGCGACACAAAATTTGATATATAGAAATTCTTATAAGATTTACCTCCACAATAAATCAGTCAGATTTGTCTGTATCATTTGATATTGAAAACTTTCTAAAATAGCTTTTTCCCCATGATTGTTATTAAGGTAGCCATCCACGACAATTTTTATTTGCTCTTGGATGTTCATAAATGGTGATTTAGCTAAAATGTGTAATGAGGGAAAAATGTATGATATTTGCGGTCCGCTTCGGCCTCCAAACTGCAGAGATGTTTCTCAGTATGGTTTACAAGCTGCTATCGAAATGTCAGTCAATACCTCAACAGATTGCTTCGAAGGATGTTTTTGTGGAGAAAGCGATGTCTACGATGACAGTAAGTAACTACTTTTTAGGTTAGTTAATATTTCCTACAGCAAATCGATTGTTTTCGTGTTCACAATGCATATGCCTTCGTTGATAATTCAACGTTATTTCTGAACCCGTCTCTTTATGAAATAAATTTTTTTTCTCATTTTTAATTTTAGTATCTGGAGAATGCATCCATCATTTGGAATGTCCTTGCTATACAGAATTTCTGGATCGCGATACTGGAAACCTCATTGTCCTCAAAGAAAATGAATTCAGAAAAATTGATGAATGCCAATATTGGTAGGTCAAGTTTTAAATTGATCAATGCTTTGATTAATTGAGATATTATAAGTGCATGTAATACTCACATTAATTTGCCAAATATTTTCCGAAGAGATGATAATATAGTAACTTGGGTGGATATAATTGACTATTTTCACGTTCATGTTATTATAATACGTAGTTTACTTTGTCATACTGCATCAGTATTTTAACATTAAACACCGCATAGAGACTTAACTTCATTATTAACGATTTTTGCCAATTAATGGCAAGTACAATAAAGGACTTTGGAGCTTTGTTTACACATTTAATATAAACTTACTGTATACTAGTGCATCTCAAATTTTATTCAGTGATGGTATGTTGGTCTCATGCTCACGAGCATTTTGTTTATAAGTTTGCAAAAAAATTGCTATGCTCTCTGGATATTATCTATACTTTTTGTAATAGATCTTCAAAACATTTGTTTCATCTTTGACCTGTTGAACAAATCGATAGCAATAACATATAATTTGGATAATAATTTAGTACCTGTTATAATGGAGAGCTAGCGTGTTTTGGTGAACCATGTGTGACTTGTGACAACAGAACCCATTTCATCTGCGGTGAAACTAACGAGTGCATTCCTTTCCATCATCAATGTGACGGAAACTGCGATGACGAGTTCAACTGCTGCGATGAACTTAACTGTATGGGTAAGAATCTGAGGAAATGTCAAGTCCTATTTTGCTATTTTGTTTTAAACATCAGATATGATATTTAACCTCTACGTGCAAATTTTTCAGCAAATACAAAAGTTTTACAATCAGTAGAATAGATCTATTCAACCTTCTAGATAGTAACTACATAGAATGTTACACGCATGCTCTGAAAAACTTGCTTTAATAATTTGCGAAAATTGCTTGCTGGGCAATAACACCAAATTCAACATTCTATTGGTATAGCGACACACTTTAAACTTTAAAGATTTATTTTTTTAAATATATATATATATATAAATTTAAGCAATATTGTTATTTTAGCTTTGTAGAAGTCACGTAAAATTTGGCCTGAACATATTATTTTGGTTTTTTTTGATAAATTTAATTGCGTGTGGAAAGAATTTTATTTAAATTCTTAAGTTCTTATTAAATTCAAAGGGAATTACTTTCTATTGTTTTGTGTGTGGTCATCGATCAATAACAATAACTCACAATAAATTTAAGACATTTCTTAAATTTGTTTTTTTGGACATATTTTCATTGTCAATAATAAAGATATTAATTCATTAGAAATCTTTCTTTCAATGCTCCCATTATTTTTAAGTCCACCGTGTTGATTTAAGTACTCCATCAAAATTTGACACAAGTACATGGCATTGAAACTTTCGTAAATATCAATTACTTGGTTTTACAAAGTTTTGCTTAGAATGCACGGATGATCTCAGTTGCGATAATGGAATGCGATGCTACAAAGAAAGTGATGTTTGCGATGGCATTTCAGTCTGTGATGACGGTTCAGATGAAGCTAATTGCGGTAGGATATTTCCGAGGGAATCATTTTCACTGATCTGTTTTAGGTTGTACTTGTGATGATACACACCCAATGGCTTGCTATTCAAACGATAATTCTTATTGTTACTGTGCGGGGCATGCACTCATTTGCGATGGTAGGTGCGACTGCAATAGTGCAAATGGAACCGATTGTGTTGATGAGAAAGAGTAAGTTTGTGGATTTATAAACATGCGACACATCCTAAATTCAAACTAGTTTATTCTTGCCTGAAATAAATGTGGAGACCTTTATCTCTGTTTCAATTATCCATACGTTTATTTAGATGTAATATTTGTGCCCGCGGTCAGTATTCTTGCCACGCATCTGGTGAATGCCTTCCACATTCGAAAGTTTGTGATGGACACTATGATTGCAGAGATCAGTCAGATGAGCAAGATTGTTGCCCTAAGTATGAGTGTGACGAAAACAGCATTCATCAAATGCGATGCAAGTTGACCAACGATGTCTATGTATCGAATTTTGATCAGTACAACAATCGCTCCGAATACGGTGAACGGGGATGCCCTTGTGTACACAAGTGTCAACTGTGCGATGGAATTGTTGACTGTCCTTTGGGGGATGACGAAGATGAATCCGTGTGTACGTTTTTTCTATATTTCTTAAGTACTGTTTTAAGTAAATGTTTTTTTCAAATTTAATGTACATATATATATATACATATATATATATATATATATATCAAGAATTCCTCGTTTGCAGTTTCACTCTATTATCAACTTTCGATCGCAGTTACTTCACAAAACCTATCAATCATCAAATCACGACATCAGAAAAAACTTAATAGTTTGAAATCTCGTTCACCTCCATCTAACAGTTTTTGTCTGGACAACACTGTCGTCAATCTTTCGTATCACAATCTTACAGATGAAGAACATAAAGCTCCATCATTAGGTATGAAAATGTCCTGGCCTAATAAAATCAATCAAATCAAATCTAAAACAGTTGCAGAATCTATGATCTCCAACCTCGTATCTCATGAAAACTTCACCAACGATCAACTTAATGAAGTCACATCATTCATCAAAAACATCTATCATAGATATTTCAATCAACGTTTTCGCATTCCAAAAGAACTTCTTTCTCTCAAAAAATCGCTTTACAATCTCAAAAAAGACGAATCCATCTACATCTGCAAATTTGATAAGGGAGACGGTATCATTATCGACAATCACTCACGCTACATCAATCAAATGAACATACTCTTATCAGATCAATCCAAATTAAAAAAAAACTCAACAGCAAACGTCGCACTCCAACTTCAACGTTTATTGCTCAAGAAAATTCATTCAATAAAGATCTACACCGTCTTACAAAATCTGGCAAATCTCCCCAGAACTATATCAAAATTTCTATTCTACTGGATCGCAGCCTCCTCGTCTTTAGGGTCTTTGCAAAATTCATAAGGACTCTAAATCTCCTCCTTATCGTCCTATCTTGTCTATGGTTAAAGCTCACACTCAAACATTATCTAAATGGCTTGATGAACGTCTTAAATCCTTCATGCCTAGGTCATTTACCTTAGAAGACACATTTGATTTCCTCGCAAAAATCAAAGATATCAATCCTTCTAATAAAATCATGGTCAGCTAAGACGTCAAAAGTCTTTTCACTTCAATTCCTATCTCCAAAACCATCGATCACATTATTAGTCTTACGCCTTCAGATCTTTTTCCCTTTGATAATTCTACTCTTCGAAAGTTACTTTACCTCGCTTCATCAAATATTATTTTCTTTTTCAACAATGAACTTTATCAGCAGCACGATGACATGGCTATGGGATCAACCCTAGGGCCAACATTCGCCAACTTTGCTACGGAAATCATTGAATCAAAATTCTCTACAAGTAATCTTCCTTCATTCTACGTGCGATATGTCGACGATAACTTTTGTCTAATGGACAATCAAAATCAAGCTGACGAATTTCTTCACTTCTTCAACTCATGCTTTCCTTCAATTCAATTTACTCAAGAAACAGAAACCAATGGTCATCTCATTTTCCTTGATGTTTCTCTACACCAAGCTTCCTCTTCGTTTGAAACTTCTCTCTACATCAAACACTCAAACACTGGGTTATATATCCCCTTCAATTCCTACTGTTCTGAAAAATATAAGTTATCTATTCCTCGTAACTTATTCTCCCGAGCTGTCGGCCTATCATCTTATTATCAAAAAGCAACTGAAGCTTTTGATACAATCTTTCAAAATCTCCGCCAAAATGGTTATCTTGATAATGTTCTCCGTCGCTCATCTAATGCTGCCCTTAATCCATCTCCTCAAACTGCACTTTGTGAAAAAAGTCAATTTATTGGAAAGTTCCCTATATTGCTAGTCTGTCAAAAAATCTCGAAGCCTAAGTAAAAAATCTCAACAAGAAATTCACTTCAACTCAAATCAAGCCTGTCTTTCAATCATTCAAAACTAGCAACATTTTTTCAAACAAAGATCCCATTCCAATGTCTCTACGCTCTTGTTTATAAATTTCAATGTCATAAGTGTGAGCACTTATACATAGGAGAGACTAGAAGAGAAGATCAAATCAAAACAGAATCCGAGAACATCTCTACCGTGATCTTCGCTCAGAAGTCTTCCTCCATCATTAAAGCCGCCACTTCATCTAATTTTTCAGTCATGATCTGTCATCCATCTTCAAAGGTAGCCGAAGCAATTGCAATCAAAGAAATTCGCCCGTCACTTAACAATTAAGTCGAAATCAAACTTCAGCTCTTCTAAGCTGTCAATCATCCTGTCAATCATCCAATCAATCATTTCATTGCGTGTTCGTTTTTATGCATATATATAATCATTTTCACTGATCTGTTTTAGGTTGTACTT
>CABFPE010000279.1:12910-29491 GCA_900660155.1 Hofstenia miamia | reverse complement strand
TATATATATATATATATATGTATATATATATATATATATATATATATATATTCATAGATCCTACCATACTATGTCATTGGAATATGGATTTAAACTTTTCTTATTTCTATCCGCAATGGATATTACAGTGGTTTATTAATTTTTTATTTGTTTAGGTGCATAAAGCTTCTGTAAACAATGGAATTTTCACAGTCTCATTTGATCCCATCATGGTAGTTGCAAAGTATGCTGAGATTCATATTTTGGGCATTAAGACAAGTAGTGGCCAAGTGTTAGTCAATATTGATGATTTGGAAGATTTTGGATTCAACTTTGTTATCAAAGGCTGTTCACTGGGTAAGTTCTCCATTATTATTCAGATAGCGATGTATTTAGAGATAGCTTTCGCATGCACTTATTAATATCGATCAAATGCATATTTGATATTAGTGCTACTCAATATTAATTAAGTAGTCGCCTCTGTAACGTGACTTAGGTGTTTGCAACCGATTTCAAGACTTGCCTGTCGGTTCACCCGAAGACTATTTCGAAACTTACGATCTGAGTGATTATAACTCTTTATATGGAAATTCAGTGATATTCGAAAACACAGGAGATATGGAGTCTGAGGCATATGGAAATCCAACAGAAGGAATGGTTGAAGTCGACGGTACAGTTCTGGTTATAAGGGTTCCTGCTGAAAAAGACACCGAGTCAAACGATTTGGTTCGAGCAACTTCAGAGCTCTTGATTCAACAAAAGTAGGATTCTTCAGTAGATTCTATGTTAATCAAATATTTTAGCAATTATAAAGCAGGAGATAAGCAAAGTTTTTATGTTTTTGTCGAGGGTTATGCTTCTAAGTCGTTTTATGTATCTCAGCAAGAGCCTATTGATACTTATGAAAAAGCTGATTCACAATGGAAGAACATGATCGCTAATCCTACATTACTAAAGGATACATATCCAACCCTAAAGGTTTTTCATTTTGTATTTCAAAAATAATATCAAATTAGTGTGGTGTATCCATCAAATTTGTTATTTTTTACAATACCGGGGTTCTTGGAATATTATTTTGAGTATTTTTAGATAAGTCTATTGACTAACCTTAAATTTCCTGATGTCCTTTAAGAGGGACAATCAGTTTTATCCAGATTTTCCAAATTTGTTTTTTATGAAGCTTGATCTATCAAGTCTTAACTCTTTCACTGCGAAATTCGACTTTAGTCACACGGCCAACATTATGTCTGACTGCGTAATTCGACTTCAGTCCACATCTCTCCTGTTTTTTTCTAATAAAATGTCCAAAATCTGGTGTAATTCCGTGTAATTCAGTATAATAAAGTGTTTTTTTAAGAAAAAATTGATTTTCATTTTTTTGTGTCAAAATGACATTTTTTGAGAATTTCTGAAAATTCATGAAACGCAGTGAAAGGGTTAAAGAAACTTATTTACTTTATGCAAGTTTTTAGTTGTAAATTCGATATTTTTCTAATATTTATTATATCTTAGTCTACATTAATGAAATTACTATTATTTTGACAGTAAGAGTCTATTGTACAGATTTTGAATTTTTTAAAGTTCGTTATCAATTTAGGAATACACTTACGAGTTTCAAACCATCGGTGATATGGACGTTCCAATGCAATCTTTTTCACTTCCCATCTCGATTCCTGGTTTGTGTTAATCATTTTCAATGTTATGCGTTTATTCAACAATAATAGAGAGTTTTATTTGACCATGGGTCTAAGTTCCGATCAAGTATCAATATTTTTCCAACCCCTTTTTAATGTTTAGACCTCTTTGATTTGAGTTCTATAAATAATTTATTTAGATGTACATGATGAGCCCTATCGTGCTCTATTTAAACAAGATAAGACGATCTATTTAATCCCAATCAATGTAGACCTTGAAAACAAAATAGAAATTATGGTCAGTGTACTCCAATGCGCAGCGATCCCATCAATATCCACACTTCCAACAACGCCTTTGTCTACAACTGAATTTACTCAATTCACGACAACATCTGAAGGTTTGTAAATTACACTGTTGAACTTTTAAATTTGAGACAGTGGAAATAGTTTTTTTATTTGCCCGAAACAAGTTAGTATAAAATATGAGCAAGATCGTTATTCTATATTATTAATAGTTATAATACAATTAAATATTGGCCATTCTACATTTATTTGTTTATCATTTGTCTTTAGATTTTTAACTAACCGAAAAATGGTGTAGTTAATGCAGTATTTTACACTTGCAATGTACTTGGTGAGTTGTGAGCTCATAAATGATAAGCGTTTTTAAATTTGGGACAGTGGAAATAGTTTTTTTATTTGCCCGAAACAAGTTAGTATAAAATATGAGCAAGATCGTTATTCTATATTATTAATAGTTATAATACAATTAAATATTGGCCATTCTACATTTATTTGTTTATCATTTGTCTTTAGATTTTTAACTAACCGAAAAATGGTGTAGTTAATGCAGTATTTTACACTTGCAATGTACTTGGTGAGTTGTGAGCTCATAAATGATAAGCGTTTTTAAATTTGGGACAGTGGAAATAGTTTTTTTATTTGCCCGAAACAAGTTAGTATAAAATATGAGCAAGATCGTTATTCTATATTATTAATAGTTATAATACAATTAAATATTGGCCATTCTACATTTATTTGTTTATCATTTGTCTTTAGATTTTTAACTAACCGAAAAATGGTGTAGTTAATGCAGTATTTTACACTTGCAATGTACTTGGTGAGTTGTGAGCTCATAAATGATAAGCGTTTTTAAATTTGGGACAGTGGAAATAGTTTTTTTATTTGCCCGAAACAAGTTAGTATAAAATATGAGCAAGATCGTTATTCTATATTATTAATAGTTATAATACAATTAAATATTGGCCATTCTACATTTATTTGTTTATCATTTGTCTTTAGATTTTTAACTAACCGAAAAATGGTGTAGTTAATGCAGTATTTTACACTTGCAATGTACTTGGTGAGTTGTGAGCTCATAAATGATAAGCGTTTTTAAATTTGGGACAGTGGAAATAGTTTTTTTATTTGCCCGAAACAAGTTAGTATAAAATATGAGCAAGATCGTTATTCTATATTATTAATAGTTATAATACAATTAAATATTGGCCATTCTACATTTATTTGTTTATCATTTGTCTTTAGATTTTTAACTAACCGAAAAATGGTGTAGTTAATGCAGTATTTTACACTTGCAATGTACTTGGTGAGTTGTGAGCTCATAAATGATAAGCGTTTTTAAATTTGGGACAGTGGAAATAGTTTTTTTATTTGCCCGAAACAAGTTAGTATAAAATATGAGCA
This sequence comes from Hofstenia miamia, assembly GCA_900660155.1. NCBI lineage: Eukaryota > Metazoa > Xenacoelomorpha > Acoela > Hofsteniidae > Hofstenia > Hofstenia miamia. Next base: position 26,174 of record CABFPE010000279.1, on the reverse strand, counting down.
AGATCGTTATTCTATATTATTAATAGTTATAATACAATTAAATATTGGCCATTCTACATTTATTTGTTTATCATTTGTCTTTAGATTTTTAACTAACCGAAAAATGGTGTAGTTAATGCAGTATTTTACACTTGCAATGTACTTGGTGAGTTGTGAGCTCATAAATGATAAGCGTTTTTAAATTTGGGACAGTGGAAATAGNGTAGTTAATGCAGTATTTTACACTTGCAATGTACTTGGTGAGTTGTGAGCTCATAAATGATAAGCGTTTTTATAGTTTTAATCTTCATGAATTTCCATGCTCAGCTACTTCCTTACAAATGAACACAATATCTGCATTTTGATATTTATTGTTTGAGAGAATGTCACATTTCTGCAATTTTACATTATATATATATATACATTTGTTGCTTGAATACTAAGCTTCTTTATCATATATTGCGCAATAAATTTGCTCTGACTCTTTTATGAAAAAACAACGAAAATTTTACTTGAGAGTACTTTCGGTACTTACTGTACCATCATCAGTCAAAAAACAAAAATTATTTGATGCTAAAATATAAATTTACAAATCATTAATTAATTAGACTAAAACAAGTGAAGAGTTTGATGACATTTAGTATTTAAATTAGGTTTCTCTTCCTTAATATAAATTGATTCTGCGATTTTGGTGCATTTGTGTTTCATTAAAATATTAAAGTCAGATGTTGATGCTTTATGTATTTTTGAGTGCATATAAATTTCGGATTTTAAGTGTCCATAGAGATGTTCTTGAATTCGTGTCTTCAAATTAAGTTTGGTTTTCACCAATGTAGAAGCTGTCATAAAAAAAAATATATATATAGATAAAGAGTAATTTATTATATAATTAGTGTGTATATGCTGTGAAGATGCAACGGATCCTTCGATGAGATCCAAACTCATGAGCTTGGACTTCCAGGCGAATGCATACCTCAACTCGAAAACCGTGTCTATTACTAGTGACTCCAATTGCTTGAATGGCGATCCTTGCTATCACGTTATATCAGAAAAGAATGACATAGTTACCATTAATCTCGAAAATGTTGAAGATGTTAGTATTTATGAAAGGTTACTTAACTAGTACATAAATAAATTGACTACTACACTCAGGGTGCGCAATATTGCATTGCAATAATGTTTTAGAAAAAATAATTTTTTTAGTTTTTTTAGCCGCAAAATAAATTATTTAAATTATTTTTTGGATATTGCTAATTTGAAAGACATTATTTGTGGACGAAAATCTTGTTCTAAATTATCAACAACAATTTCATTTAAAATTTGAATGTCCCAAAATACTTTGCTTGTCTGGAGGAATACCTTGCCATCCAGGTTTTTAGGCACACATATCTTTTGATAACCCGTAAATGGATAACTGACATTTCTGGATTTTTTTAGCATAACACCATTATTGGGAAAAGAAAATTAATGATTTATCTTTTCTTTCTCTAGAAATAAATCATTGATGTCGAAATATTTGCAATTGTTTTAGCAATAAGTTATTGCGTACCCCTGCATACACTACCTGTAATAGATTTGTATAGTATTCTGTTTTATAATAACTATTCGACATGCGGAAATGTTATTGTATTGATATTAATGTTTCCTGTTAATACATGGTAATAATTTAGAACAAGCTTGATATCGTGCATTTCCTTATTCCACTCTCACAATTTCGACCAGGGCCTTCAAAATTCCGTCTCATTTTTACGACCAGAAATAACAGTGTTACGGAACACTATGAAGCTAAAGTCGATGGACTTTCAATGGGAACGGCTTTCTTTTCAAAAATGACAATCGCAGAAGTCGAGAATATGAATCAAAATTCCGAAGAATATACCAGCAGAAATAAAATCGCTGTACGTGATGTTTGAAATTGATTTCATAAATTTTGATAGCATTCGAATTTTTGTGTAAAATACCTGTGTTCCATTGTATGTTGGTTGTCGTCAAGTATTCTTTATATTTAGGCAGTACAATAGGTAAATCGTATTTGATCAAAGCTATGTTTGCATAAATGAATTTTAGCGAATTTCTTAAATATTATCTACAGTTCTTGGAATCAATAAATATAATATGATGTCTTTAGATATTTCTAATTATGAATTAATGTTTAGGTTCATGAATGGGTTGGGATTAATCAGTCAAATACTCCTACATCGCAACGAACGTTTTCTTTGCGCCCAAAGCCTATGTTTCATAATGTAGTTTCTATGTCGATGGTGCCTATCACTATTTCGAGGTCAGGCACCATTTTAGCATTTGATGTTCGCATTAAAGGTTGTGAACATGAAGAAAACAAGACATGCGCAGAGAATCCACCTGTCATTAAGCCACGAAGTGTTTTTGCGGAGAGTTCCGATGGCAGTAAATCTGAAGTGAATATAGACCCTTTTATCTTTGATGATGTACTCTCGGAGAATGTTGGATTCGATACTCAAGAATACAAAGCTGTAATATTTGATCTTGGTAAAGATGACGACTCAGGTACATTTGAGGGGGGAACAATCACGGGAAACTCTACTTTTGTTAATATCCAACAACTCACATTGCGTAGCGAAGATGGTGATTGTTTGCCTTCTAAACTGCGAATTAAATTTTCTAAGGGCTTTGCGGCTAACACTTGGGAAGAATACCGAAAAGAGCCATTAACCAAGGAATCTGGTGAAAAGAGCTATTTAATTATCGGCGAAGATTCAACCGCTGTAAGTATTATAATACATTTTTTGAAATTTTTACTCACTAATGCATTTAGGAGCCGTATTATTATGATGTTAACATGGCGGATTCATATGCGACCGTTGTGAAATTCCCATTCGATCAAAATCCCGATGCTCGTTTCTTTAAAGTGGAATTTATTGATCACAAGAGCACGTTGACTGGAGACGATTGTTTACCAACGTAAGTTGTGTATCAACTGAAAGTGCTTGAGTTTAATGTTTATTATTTTTCGTTCACTCCATCCTGTTCGAATTTTTTTAGTTTTCAATGTATTTTACATTGGCGTACATTGAATCATTTTAAGGGTTTATATTAGGTCATTATGTATGTGATTACCCTGCTTAGGTTTCGCATCTGAGCACTCTGATTGAAATGAACCCATTATATTAAGTTGAGGGGCCTTTCAAGTTGCCCAACCAAGCCCGAGCGTTGGAGAAATTACCAAAAGTTAATATCATAGCCATCTCTTGTTGAAATTATTCAAAATATTAACGGTACTTTATTCTGAGATAAATTTAAAACACAAATGCCAATAGAGGCTTCCATACAGGGCATTGACGCAGAGCTGCAATTGTGCCTGGTTTTTGGAAGCACGGCAGAGCATGGCACAGTTTTTCAAAATATCAATGCTAGTAACAAATCAGACGAATACAGATGTAATTGTTGTTTTTTTGTTTGACAAATTTACTGTAAATGTTGAACAAAAAAAACTTTGTTGAAAAAAACATCTTTTACGCCAGATTCCTAAAACACAAGTATGCATCCCGATTGTAATGTGTCTCAAAAATATGCACCAAAATATTCATATTTACTAGAAGTAAACAGTGAAGAACAAAAAACTTTATTTTTGAAAAAGCTTTGATATAAGGTTTCTTGTTCTAAATATATGCTATTCTAACAGCATGGACATTTAAATAAAGGTAACTAATATATTAGAAAACGCTTACTGAATAGAAAAATAATGAAATAATTAGAACGCAAACTATAAACTTAGAAAGATTAAATTACACGTAGTAAATTTTTCGTTATGTATTAAATATGCCTCACGGCAGTTCGACCAAAATCGCAAATCATAATATCTAATACATTTGTAAGCAATGGTTTGAAATTCTGCAAAAAGTCAAACAGAAATTTATATAGAATAACGAAAATACGAACATTGTTGTTGCATTCTAAAAATTCCCGCAATGTAATTTCTATGCAGATCTATTTCTAAGAATCATTTGTATTTTTAAACATGAATTAGCATTCAATATATTATGAACAGAAATTTGTACAAAGAATAATTGTAAATTTCAGACGCTTGCATACTCTATAGATTTGGGTCACGGCACGGCAAGTTTGCAGCTCTGCATTGACATATATCAAATTTTTCGAATATTGTATATTCGTATATTTCATAGGTTTTTGTTTCGTATATTGAATTTTTCCGTATATTGTTTCGTATATTTGTAATGGACGTGGTTTGTATTGTTCAACGAATCAACAATAAGTTTGGAACAATGTTAAAAATACAAGAAATGGAAATAATTTGAAACACCCAATAAGAACAGGAATAGACAAATTACTTACATTGTACATTAGTATGTTAAGGGAATCCACTGTCATTGATTGTCGTAATTGCGACATGGTTAATCCTTACTTGGAAAATAAGTGTTCTTAAGTTAGTGTAAGCTTGACATAGTCTCTCGAACTGATCCTGAAAGAACACTGTCATCTTCATCTTTCTTTATTTTATCTTACTTCGTATATACGCTATTCTCTTTAAGCTCAACCTATATTCACCTGTATGCATATTTAAAAATTCTAGTATATTCGTATATAATACATGCCAAGTTACACCACAAGTATGTTTGAGTCTCCGTCAATAAAACAGCAGACAGCCAGGGACGATATGTTGTAAGATGTATAAAGGGCTTGTTCGAAGGCAATAAATCTTCATGGGCAATGTGAAGTTCCTTGAATCTGTTAATCACTTGACTATTACGAAATTCATTCGGGATTCACTAAATGTGATGTAAATAGACTCAGATTTTGTGTTAATTTCTGTATTAGACTGTGCGGCCTGCATGAAAAAGGCTTATTAGATGCTTGCAGGATAGTTTCATGCCTCGCTCATAATGTTCATGTTAAAAGATTAGAGAAAAAAATGACAATATAAATCTACTTATCTCTTGGTGTTTAGCAAGACACTGAGCAGATGAACAGCGCATTACAAATGCCACCCATAGCTAATATTACTTGATGGGGAAAATGGCTTGATGCCGTACTACTGTGAACATTTTGATAAATAGAAGAATTTGTTCAATTATTTGACGACAATAATGGACAGTCAATTCAATAACATTAGTTTTAAATAGTACCTTTGTATTCATTGGCATTGTCAGTAATATACCTAGCACTCGTTTATTTCCTGGAAGCTTAGAAAAGAAAAAACGATCAAGAGGCTTTTTACCAACACAGTGTGTATGGTTTTCATTCACATCTATCATGTTGTCTACTGTTACTGTTTTTTGCAATTATGAATATCAATTTTAAATAGAAGGGAAAGTGCAGACAAGATGCACGTGTTTGTTGCAAGGGCGAATATCAATTTGAAGAGATATGCACATAAGATGCACGCTGTATTGTAAAAAGTGCATTCAAATTTCTTGTCGTTTTTATGTTAAGTGACTATATGTGCACGTAATTAAATATTAACATTCTAAAATCACATAAACACTTAGTGATATATTACTGTATTATGTTTTGTTCTTGATTAGATTCATATTAAAAAATATAATTTCGAAAGTTCTTTTTTTAAATTGAGTGTAACTAATATCTTTTATAAAAAATTATTTCCGTTGTTTTGCAATCTTATAAACATGTTTTTTTCTAAGGCAAATATTAGATAATATGTATGTCATTGGAGAGCACTTTTAATGTGTATTAAAATGATTTCACTAGTCTCCATGTAGAACATCAATGTGGAAGCACTTATTGGTATTGTTTTTAGTGACTGTTTCTGGCTATTGAATAAGTTTTTAAACATATTACTGCATTTATTGGGAATATTTCACCTCAAAATATTGATGCATCTATATTTACTTATGTTTTGAGCGAATTGATCTATTTCATTAAGAGAAACGTTGTATATTTTTCGGAATTTTCTGTATTTATTTAACACGAACTCTATACCAATAGGGATCTAGTGCTGAAATTCATTTAGTTGCAGCTATTGTTTTACTAGCGAATGATAAAAAGAAGTGATAACTTTTTTAGATTTAAAAAAATGGGTTTATAAATTTATTTAATTACACTAGCTAATCGTATGTACTTTCAAAAAGCATATAGAGTTCGAATTCAGTGCTCATCTTGATTGCGATGACTGTACAGATTTTCCCATTCTAATAGTGGTCTTTTGGGTGCTTCTTTCGGGCTTGTTTAAATTTAAGAAATTTCGGGTAAGCTTTAGTTTTAGTAATGGAAACGAATGCGCAGACTTTTAAGGATAGAAATAGTTACCTGAACTGATTGCATTTTGCTCCCCCTAAGACCTACTAAAAGAGTATGTCCAGATTTCCCCAACCAAATTGTTTACAATTTCTAGTTTTTTAACAGAAGAAACCTACTCTATCAATTTAAAAAATTAATTACTTAAATAAAATTCGAAGTTTTAATGTTTAGACAAAGTATTAAAATAGAGTTGTTTATTTAATGTAATTTAGACTTCTTATTATTTATTTGAATGTTAACGTTCTAAGACAATTTCATTCATTATTTGATTCTTTTAAAATGTATGTTTTGAAAAGTATGTTTATATTTACTAAAAGTAATTTACTTTTTTTTAGAGAATCAGGAAGGTTCAGCTTAGTATCTGTTCTTATTCACAGTTGTGAAGATTGTGAAAGCTCTGGGCAATCCTGCAGTAAGTGTTTTTAATATGAATTTGATTATAAATACTGTGACTAGTTTCACCATCTAAAAACTATAACATTTCTTAGAAAATATTCTAAGCACAACAATAGGTAATTAGAAATGTTAAAATAGCTTTCAAATATCACTAATCACTTCAATTGCTAATGCATTTGAAATGGATGTTTATTCGTTTATGCCACTACTTTATATAAATACAGAATAGTCGTTTCTGAGAAGTAATACATATGTTCAGTCGTCATCCTCAATACTTAAACTGTCATGCTTGTCAGTACGTATGGTGTACGCCTTGGTGCTATGTTAAAATTATACATGAACCGATTTTTCGCGAGCAATTCTAAGTTAATTTCTTTAATATTTTTCAATTTTTTCTATTATTAGGTTGTATTGCTCAGTGGTAAGTTTATTATTGCAAATCTTAAACAAGATCAATCAATAATTGACAGTTACCAATTACAGTTTTTGATTTTACCGAGCTTCCAACATCACATTATATATATATATATATATATATATATATATTGGAAATTAAAATAAAAAATTTAAACACATTTATTAGAACGGTTTTAGTAGATAGTCTATCTTCGTCAGTAAAATGGTGGTAATATTTTAAAAAGTTAAGTTTAATGTTAAGATGCATTATATTAGAATAGAATCGCTTCTCCTATTTCCGTAAACTTTGTTTTCATTATAATTTTAAAGTTTTCTTTTTTCTTTGGATGTTGATGGCAGAATATTTCAAATCTTAGGTGGCCTCTCATATGTTCTTTGGTTCTGACTATTATATGTCTTTTGGTCTCACCGATGTCTGAGTCATCACACTAACCACATTGATGTTTATATAAGACTGATGATTCCAAAGACAATGGTCTAATATACGTGTTTAAATTTTATTTTTGAGAATTTGTCTTTTTGTGTGACTACTGCATACACTGTGTCTTTGCTGTCATCATATCTAATTTCTTTATGAAAATGTATATATGCAGTAAGCATCTAGCGAAACCGGGTTCTTAAAGATGTTTTTCTACTTTTGAAGTCAACGTTTTCCGTTTGCCGAGCTTGAAAAATACAATTAAATTATAGGCGCGCACGATATTAATCCCTACCTAATTGAACATATAGTTATATGATTGTTTGGTTTGCTACCTGCACACAAAATCAAATATCCTTCATGCTCTGAGCACTCAAACCATGCGTTTACTTTTTCCACTGTAAGCCGCAAACGATTGAAGCACATATTAAGAAGTTTAATATGTTCATATGTTGTAAGAAAGATCATATAACTTGTAAAATAAAAGTTTTAAAATTTATGCAATATTATTAAACAGAATGACACAATTATTATTGGTCAATCAAAACATGCTAGTAATAGTAATTTTTTTATCAAACTTGATAACACAAATTCAGACATAGAGAGCATTTATTACCCAAACGATATTTAGGCCTGATTCAGCAAACATTAATGTTAAAAAATTTCTGACAATTTCAGGAGTTAGCGTGGTTTAATTGCTCAGTTCAGTAGATCTAAATATATGCAGTCACTTGTGCAAATATATGCAGTCACATGTTGGTATTTTTTTTATATATGTCTTTGGAAAATGTACAAGTGAGTAATAATTCTAAACAAATTTTTTTTAGAATAAAAAACATTTAAATATAGCACCAACAATAGGGTGTTCAAAATCACGCGTTTAATTATGGACTTTTTAAAAATCAAAGCAAAATGTCCGATTTCTCTAACACAATTGATTATAATATATATATATTTGATGGTATAACGCTTATTAAAATATTGTGAGGAATACATATTTAGAACTTTGTGATGGTTATCATGTCGTTAAATGTGTGAATGGCGCCCAAAATTCAAGTTCCTGTCCAATCGACTGTGATGACGTTTCAAATTATGGAAAATCATGTGAAGACATAACGCAGTATGATTGCACAACAGATTATTTTTGCGGTTGCCCCGAGGGCACTGTTTGGGAAGATTACCAATGTGTACATAAGGAAGTAAGTATTTTTTATTACTGTGTAATTATTTTAAAATTGTTTGCCATAAAGAAACAATATTTAGGAATGCAAATGTCCGAATCCAATGGGTTCACTTTCAACAGTTGAAGCACATTCACGACCGACTCAGGCAACTGCTTTACCCGAATCCGAATCTACAAAAAGCAGTCAAGCTGGTTCCTCTATAGGACAGACATCTGGATCGAAATCATCAATTCCTGCAGTTTCTCGACCTAGCTCTCAACCTGCAACTTCTATGGAACAAACATCTGCACCAAATCCGTCAATTGCTCCAACTAGTGTACCTGGTTCTCAAACTACAGAAAGTGAAGAAACCGCCGTTTCTGGGAAACAGACATCTGCACCAGAGCCGTCAATTGCTCCAACTGGTGCTCCTGGCTCTCAAACTACAGAAAGTGAAGAAACCGCTGTTTCTGGGAAACAGACATCTGCACCAAAGCCGTCAATTGCTCCAACTGGTGTACCTGGCTCTCAAACTACAGAAAGTGAAGAAACCGCTGTTTCTGGAAAACAGACATCTGCACCAAAGCCGTCAATTGCTCCAACTGGTGTACCTGGCTCTCAAACTACAGAAAGTGAAGAAACCGCTGCTTCTGGAAAACAGACATCTGCACCAAAGCCGTCAATTGCTCCAACTGGTGTACCTGGCTCTCAAACTACAGAAGGTGAAGAAACCGCTGCTTCTGGCAAGCAGACATCTGCACCAAAGCCGTCAATTGCTCCAACTGGTGTACCTGGCTCTCAAACTACAGAAGGTGAAGAAACCGCTGTTTCTGGGAAACAGACATCTGCACCAAAGCCGTCAATTGCTCCAACTGGTGTACCTGGCTCTCAAACTACAGAAAGTGAAGAAACCGCTGTTTCTGGAAAACAGACATCTGCACCAAAGCCGTCAATTGCTCCAACTGGTGTACCTGGCTCTCAAACTACAGAAAGTGAAGAAACCGCTGTTTCTGGGAAACAGACATCTGCACCAAAGCCGTCAATTGCTCCAACTGGTGTACCTGGCTCTCAAACTACAGAAAGTGAAGAAACCGCTGTTTCTGGAAAACAGACATCTGCACCAAAGCCGTCAATTGCTCCAACTGGTGTACCTGGCTCTCAAACTACAGAAAGCGAAGAAACCGCTGTTTCTGGAAAACAGACATCTGCACCAAAGCCGTCAATTGCTCCAACTGGTGTACCTGGCTCTCAAACTACAGAAAGTGAAGAAACCGCTGTTTCTGGGAAACAGACATCTGCACCAAAGCCGTCAATTGCTCCAACTGGTGTACCTGGCTCTCAAACTACAGAAAGTGAAGAAACCGCTGTTTCTGGAAAACAGACATCTGCACCAAAGCCGTCAATTGCTCCAACTGGTGTACCTGGCTCTCAAACTACAGAAAGTGAAGAAACCGCTGCTTCTGGAAAACAGACATCTGCACCAAAGCCGTCAATTGCTCCAACTGGTGTACCTGGCTCTCAAACTACAGAAGGTGAAGAAACCGCTGTTTCTGGGAAACAGACATCTGCACCAAAGCCGTCAATTGCTCCAACTGGTGTACCTGGCTCTCAAACTACAGAAAGTGAAGAAACCGCTGTTTCTGGAAAACAGACATCTGCACCAAAGCCGTCAATTGCTCCAACTGGTGTACCTGGCTCTCAAACTACAGAAAGTGAAGAAACCGCTGTTTCTGGGAAACAGACATCTGCACCAAAGCCGTCAATTGCTCCAACTGGTGTACCTGGCTCTCAAACTACAGAAAGTGAAGAAACCGCTGTTTCTGGAAAACAGACATCTGCACCAAAGCCGTCAATTGCTCCAACTGGTGTACCTGGCTCTCAAACTACAGAAAGTGAAGAAACCGCTGTTTCTGGGAAACAGACATCTGCACCAAAGCCGTCAATTGCTCCAACTGGTGTACCTGGCTCTCAAACTACAGAAAGTGAAGAAACCGCTGTTTCTGGGAAACATACGTCTGCACCAAAGCCATCAATTGCTCCAACTGGTGTACCTGGCTCTCAAACTACAGGAAGTGAAGAAACCGCTGTTTCTGGGAAACAGACGTCTGCACCAAAGCCATCAATTGCTCCAACTGGTGTACCTGGCTCTCAAACAACAAGGCAAGGACAAACTAGTTCTTCTATGCAGCAAGCTTCTGAGCTCACAACTACATCTCTGTCTGGTATACCTGAATCATTGACATCTCCTTTAATTCCAAGCAGTGCTACAACCCTAATTCAGTCGACATCTCTTTTAACAAGAATAACAGCTCGTATTGGTTCGACAACTATTACTAGTAGTGTTAGTACTGAACCTCTGGAAACTACAGGTACATGATTTCCAAATATTGCAAGTACTATTCTGTTTTAGGTAGCGGAGGAACTACGTTTACTGCAACATGCTCGCCTCCTGAAATTGAAATACCTGGAAGTACTTGGCATTGTGACTGTGATGTGTGTATCTGCTGGCAAGTTTTTTCAAAAAATTTTTAATATTCGTTTTATATTTTTTTACTGATAAATGACGCATGCTTTTTGTTTTAGATACTACAGATATTCGAAAATTCAAAAAACCAATTTCATTGAAATAATGAAACTAGTTTATGTAATGTAGATAAAATCGTTTTTAATCCTTGATTGTTAGCATGAAAACTTAGATGGGGCTTTTTTATTACATTGTAAATTACTTCTAAGCTTTTGCAAATCTGATGATTCATTTTTCTAGTAATATCGAGAATATCTATATTGCTTTCACATTATGTGCATTTGTTTTCATATATCTAATCTCTAGTCTATATAGTACTAAACAAAATCGTTTTTATTGTTAATAAACATTAACATTTCCTGTTTATTTAATTTTAAGCACTAACTTAATTTCTTTAGGTATTGCTCAGCTGGGAGAATTATAGAAAATCTTCCCCATTGTGAGTCAACTACTACTTTACATACTACAACAACAATAATCCAAACATCTTCTCCAACTGTAACTACAACACCTACCATTTGCTCTGCTGCAGATAATATGGAAGAACGGACGGAAGTTGTTTTAGTGGAAAAACCAAAATGCAATGGAGATATGCAAGATAGGATTTTGACCGCCCTTATTGATAAGGTATTTCAAACTTGTTGTCGTGTTTAACCAATTTTCAAAATAAAAAGTCCTATATGCGTTTTAAAAATGTTAATTCATCATATTTTTTCTAAAGTGACAATTATCAGAGATGTATATTAGTAATGCCTAACTTATTCAATCCACGGTGCTATTTAAATATTGAGATGAAGAAAAAATATATCTGAGGATCAATAAATATATTTTAATTTTTGAAATCATTCCATTTTTCTTTATGTTCTCATTAATGATGGAGAGAGTTGAATGTTTGACTTGTTCTAAATAACTGCTTTCTTGAATTTAGAATGTGAATTCAAAAACATTTTGAGGGTTTTCAATACCCATATGAGCAGATGTAGTGCAATTTCGTCATAATAATGAGTACTACAAATATCTCAAAAAAATTATTTTAGTTCTAATATTGGTTTCTCATTTTCACTCATTTCAACTAAACCTACGAAGTTTTGCATTGACCTTATTTTAGAAGAATGAATCAGTTTTATTATTTGCATGATTACCGATTTACTAATTAAAGTCGATAACATATTTTTCTGTGTGGTTGTTACTATTTTGATTTGTTTATTAGTTTATTATTAATAAATTACTTTTAATTTTTTCACTGTCTAGGTATTTGTTTTGAACTTGCATATTTAGAATCCAAATTACGTTGAAGAAATTGACTTCATGTCAATTTATTTCGAATCTGAATCAAGTACATCTGTCAACTATAAACTTGTGTACGAAGTAAAAAACAATGGTACTGACATTTCGGAATTTTTCTTTGTGAACACTGTAAATGAATATCGATCAAGTTCAGAAAAATCGTCTGCTATTGCTTCTGCGAAGGTAAGCGTTATTTATAAAAAATTATGGACAGTCATGGAAGAATACACTAGCGCTAAATCTAATTATTTTTCGAATAAGCTGGATTTGTATGCATCAATAACATGTGCAACAATGTTAATTGTTTTTTACTCTTTGATCTTATGTTCTTATACATTTCTTAATTTTGATCAAATCAAAAAAATAAAAGAGCTTGCGTGTCTAATTGTAGCAATTCAGATTATTGGCATATTTATTCTGTTTTTTCAGAGTGTAATTTTGTATTTCCATGAAAATTTATTAACATTTGTGAGAATAATGATAATAATAACAGCAAATGAATCAAATGTATGGAATATTTCGTTTATGCATGCACCTAGTCTGTTATGGAGTAACTTATCCTTTTCCATAAAATATGCTGAAAATCTTAGAAAATTCAAGCGATTAAAAAAATTTATTTTCACAGCGAAAAATTATTGGGTCATCAAAAACACAACAAATTCCTAATGTATGTATAGCGAATTTCGATTTTATTGTAGGCTACTTATTTCAATAGAAATAAAACTTTGTTAGATAATAATAAGAGTCAAAGCAAATTTATTATAAGAAACATATATTTACTTCTACAAACGAGAGTTTACAATCACAATATATATATATATATAT
>CABFPE010000278.1:1006383-1035452 GCA_900660155.1 Hofstenia miamia | reverse complement strand
AAATCATTCAAAGCGTACAGTGTGTCGTTGTTTCTCGCTCACATTGATTTCATAACTTCATTTATAACATTTCATCCATTGTTCTTCCATTGTTATAGCAAACACAATGACGTCATTAAAATCATGATTTACACTCACGTGTGAATTTTTCTAATTTCACTATTCCTCTTCCACGGGGCAATTTTGGTACCAAGTGCTGCAAATGGTTTCTTGACGACCAAATTAGAGATCCTCCGAGCGTCAGACTTTTATTTTAATTACGGTAGTTATAACTACCTATGACCTATAGGTCATGTGAAATCTGTAAAAAGTCGGCTTAGGAATTGAAAACAGTGTTAAGAAATAACTTTCAACCATAAAAGTACATCCACATACAAATGAAGACTATAAATGTTTTTTGCCTACAAATCATGAAAGCTGTTTTTTCTTAAACAATTAAACAAGGAAAACTTAAATATAATGAATGCACGCATCTCCCAAGTAAATATAATCTACTATATGACAATTTCTAACAGTGACGTACACAGGGGGCATGGTAGAATGTCCCCCTTCCCCCGTCAGGTTTCTAAAAGTGATTTTGAATGGATAAATTAAAAAATTTTCGGTAAAAAAAGGAACAATTTAAAATCTCAGGTTATGATATGCATTTTTTAGGGTCTCTTTTCTTAATATTTTCAAAATTTTTCGCAGGCCTTTGCCCACTTTTGGCCATGACTAAGGTATCCCCCCGTCAGAAAACCCTGCGTACATCCCTGATTTCAAAGCAACTGATTTCAACAGCTTTAGCAGCTAAAATCCGTGTAAAATCAAATTATATCAATTCAGATCAGCCCAGAAAAATATTAGCATGAATGTTGAAAATATCACCCCAGAATTTAACTATTAACTATTGTTATGCAAAACAAAACTTTTATCATTACTACATTTGACAAATGTATTGCATTACTTACATTTCAAAGAGGTAATTACAAACTCTTTATATTTCTGAAAATCTGCAACATATGTGAGAAGTTCTTAGCAAACAAAAATTTGTAAGGCATAAGAAAAATTTATACAAAGACCATTTACTTATTTGAATAATGTGATTTTATAGTTAGGGGCTACATAAGCATAAAATTTACATAAAGACACAAAATCCTTTAACATAGTGCCATAAAGAAATTTTTTGTGCCAGATTAGGCACTGAAAATACCAATTTTGTAAAAATTATTTTTCCTGAATGGCTATCGTCCTTCTACAAACTTTATGCAAAAGCATACATTTTTGTGGACATCATTTGCACATTAACGTAGAATAAGCCCTTTATTTAATCAAATAAAGATTCGCCTTTTAATTCAATTTTAATGAATATATACTATTCACAATAAACTAAAATAAATACATACTATTTAAATAAAGCTAAGATATATATAAACTATTGAAAACAAAGTATATGAAATTCAGTCAAATTTAGAAAAAACGTTTTTTATTCATCTGGGTAAACCAAAAAATTTGAATGTGCATTAGAAAACACTTAATTTTTGAATTAGGGATTGTTATGTTTAAAATTATACCTCAAAAAATATTAATAATATATATTAAGGTGGTTTTATTGTATTTTATCCTAAAACTAATTAAAAACGCTTTGCAAACATTTTTTTATTTTACAGTTGCAAAAATTTTCTAAAAATTTAATCAAATAATTAAATTTAAAACTACTACCTGTAAGCTTTGAATTTACGCAATCTTTTAGGTCGATGTCACACTAAATCATTTAAATTAGCCAAGGCTTTGGAAAGCCTATTATAAAAATTATTTACTTCATATATTTATAAAATATAAAGCGTGCAAAGCTAAGTTCACAAAACTGTAATACAAGGCGAATATTGAGTTGAGATACTTTTTCTCTCACCCCTTAAAATTATATTCTTAAAATAAACGGTAAACGCAACGCTTTTGAGGGGTACTTATTTTTGATGATCTTAAGGCTTTGTAATTTCTTTTTTTAACAATTGCAATTTGAAAGATGCTATATATTCAATGGTTTGACATTTGTTTAGGAGCTGAAAGCTCAAATATCAGTAGCAGTAGCTAAGCAAATTGTTGTGACTTGCATGATGGGAACCAGTGGCGAAGCACAACTAGAAAATTTGGGGGCGTAAACTGTCTTTAACCTTAACTGAATAAAAACATTTTTAGTTTTAAAATGCCCCAACAGCATTAAAATAAAAAAACATATTCCTATTTAGTAACTGACATTTAAATCAAATTTGTATATAATTTGCATGGCATTGCAGATGTTTTATCCTGAATTGGTCTAGTTTACATGTGCAGGCCACGGAAATCATTCAAAAATTTTTAAATCTTCTTTAAAATTTATGGGTGTTCACCTGAATGTATTAATTTTTTCACTTTCTAGTAATATTCTTTGATTGATTTTCACTTTAAAGTTTTACGTTTGCTAGCATTTGCGAGTTTTATCTACATCGATTTTATAAATTATTATTGATAGGCGCTTCCTACCTATTCAACCATGCTGATAAAATCCACATTGTCGAGAACTAGATGATCATTTCTTGGAGGGTTTTAAATGCAAATTTTAGTTTCATTTCGAGCAGAATTGAATTTTGCATAGCACACACCTCTAGATATTACATGATTTAAATCAAATGCAATATCAAATTTGATGAAAACATAATTTATTAATTGATTTTACAGTACCTAAATAATTTACCTTTATCAGGTACCTATGAATTTTAAATATAAAAAAATTATTTACATTCATTTTATTTGGGCAGAATTTGGGGATATGTTAAACACGTTTGAAATTTTTCCAATTTAATATTATAATCAGCATAATGCTTGAAGATACTCATGACATGAAAATTGTTGCACAATGCAAATATTATCTAGGCAGTAAAGTTTATCTGTTTCCCTTAAGTACAAGAATAAAATTTTTATATCTCAAAGAAATTTAATATTATATTTATGTAAGCTTAAATCAAATATATTGTATAATTTTTGCACTACCAATTTTTTGGATACATGATAGGAGACATATTTGAATTTTACCCAAGGATAGTTGTTGCTCGCATAGGCCTTCTGATAAATGAAAATTTAGCATGGAGCTAATTTAAGCATTTTCAAAAAATTCGAATGTTCAATTCAATGATGAATAATTAATTCTTCCAAGTTCCCCAGGCTTAGCGATATCTTACTACAAATTTTTAACACTACATTCAAACATCCATATCTCAAGATTTAAAAATTTCATAGTAGGCAAGGATTTTGAAAAATGTGGAAAGAATGGTTTGTCCATTTAAAATTAATACAGCTTATTCAAATAAAATGTGAAATTTACAATATTAATGGTCATTTATATTTCTCATTGAACGTTAATCACACAGAGTTTATATGGAAAAACAAATTTGTATTCTAGCGGAATTGTAATAATTTAAGTTCAAAGATTTATGGGTAAATTTCTTACTGTTTGGGAATAATCAACATCAATCCTCCATATATTAGAATGACTATCATGAATTAAGGACTTATTGACTAGTTCATCATTCATGATTCTGTAGTTGTGCAGTTTGCACCATCTTACTGCAACAGTGGTGAAACCAAAGCATTTTGACTTCTTAAAGCATTCTCGAATGCAACTAATCTTACTGATTCCAATGACATCCAACAAATTGAAGGAATCTCCTTGAAAGCTATAGGATTTTCTTATCATCTGAAACTTGTCCAAATTTTTTTGTGAGATCACGCAAGTGAACAGAATGAATGTCGCAAGTATCTTGGGAATATCCTAAATATGGATATTGCTGTATTCACCCTTGACGATGTTTACTTATATTCTTAAATAGCCAGTGTGATAGTGAATTTTGAAAAAGTTATATTTTCATTAAAGCAACGGCGAACTTCATCTAATAATAAAACTTTGAATACAAAAGATATTCTTCAAACATTCAATTTATTTATGATTGGAATTGCAATTGTACCTAAAGATTACATAAGTGTAGCACTCCCTCCCTTAACCATAAAAATTACATTTTTAAAAGCTTTTATGCTCGTATGTATATCTTAAGGGTTTTCTATATAATAAACGTATTTAATATATGTGCATAAATGACTAGTAAAAATAAAAATAGTCGTGATTACTTCCATCTGATATCTTTGCAATGCTTCACAAATCGTGGAATGTAATAAAAACTTGCGCGCCACTAAAGTTTGGTAAGCGGGGGTACCATAAAATATATATACTTAGGGTGGTCAAAAAGTTTTGAGACTGCTGTTTTTTACTAAAGAATCCAGGCATAATATGACTCATTTGTATCGTAAATACTAAATATATGCGTAAAGCACATTTCTGTATATTTGCACTTTGATCCCCCACAAATATGCCTTTGTGCAAACAATAATCTGTGCACGATAATTATTGAAAAAAGGAAAATGGAGTGCGAACGTAAGTCGTATCGTTTTTTTATTGAGACAATGAGACGAAACGGGGAATCAGCATCCCATATCTATGATTTATTAAATGGTGCGTGGAACAGAGAAGCACCCTCACGTGCAACGGTGTTTCGTATTTATAAATAACTGGATGATGGAGTGCGTCAGTCCTTTGAAGAGGCAGACCGAATCGAGAGACCATCATCAATTTGTTGTCCAACCAAAATCGACTTGGTCAAGCAATTGGTTTCTGATAACTGCCATATATCGACTAGAGAAATTGAAAATGCAGTTAATATTAGTCATGGTTCAATCTTGAATATATTGCATAATCACTTGCATTTAAAAGTTTGAACTGTCTGGGGATGGATACCACACGAACTGACGAAGTCTAACAAAAATGAGCGAGTCACTTGTGCCAAACTGTGGATAGAAAATTTTGCGTCCAATGATTTATGTAATATTACTTTCATTGATAAGAAATGGTGTTACTTGTGGTCTGTTGGATCTAAACAATCCAATAAATCTTGGATATCTGATGCGAGTGAGAAACCAAAGGTGTGTCGGCGAACAATATCGGATAAAAAATTCATGATAGTGGTAGCAATATCGTTGGGTGGTAAATGGAACTGTGAAGTTCTCAAGGACGGAAGGAACGTTGACAGTGCAAGATATATCGAGTGCATAAAAAATATTCATAAAAAATTTGCTCATTCTAGCGATCCATTACCATACAAAAAGATGATTTTAATCCAAGACAATGCGACCACATGTGTCCAGACAATCCCTTGAATTTTTTAATAAAAAAAACGTCACTTTATGGAAGCAACCGCCTTACTCACCTGACTTCAACATGCTTGATCGTTGGATATTTTCTTTCTTTGAAGTCAAGAGAGACAAAATTAGTTTTGCTTCAGTCGATGAATTGGAAACTTTCCTTTTGGATACGTTGGCCGGTATAAATAAAAACGCATTTAAGAAACAATTTGATCGCCTAATGAATGACTTAAATCGTGTAATCAATTTAGACGGTGACTATATCTAACAAAAATATAGTTTTATTTTATAATACAAATATTTATTTTTATTAAAAGGAAAGTCTCAAAACTTTTTGACCACCCTAAGTATATTTGATGTTTATATCTCTGAACGGTACTCTGAATCTTACCCCAAAATTAGACTAACACGGTCTTTATGCAATGCTACAAAAGTTATAATATTTGTGCACAGGCCTGTATGAATAAAACCAAGGTTCTTAGGTAGTGCTTAATATAAAGCGCTTCGTGAATATCAGCGAGGTTCATGTTATTGTATAAGTCACTAAAAATGGAATTAATGCAAACTGAAATTAATGTGGAAAGAGTAAGAATAGAAATGGTGAGCTTTCAATATAATTTTTCGTGCAATATCATACATAATTGATGTTTGAGGCTGGTTAGGCCTATATTTAAAAAATCCATAATTTAATAAAATACAAGACTAGGGGTTAGAAATTTATGTTTTGCTACTCTGTTATTAACGCTCGGGTTCTTATGCGTATAGATATGTCAATTACCTCTTCTTAAGTTATATATTTAAGAAATTATATTCTTAAAATTTAATTTGATGCTAAAAAAAATCAATGAAGCTACCCCTATTTTACACATTAATAGGTTCGTTCAACTAATATAATTTCCATTGAATCAAACACTTCCTCATTTATTTTGAAATAATGCATACTGCCTTCAAATTAACACATTAGCATTCAGCAATCTCAATTCTGAATTCAACGAAATCAGAAGTTTACCTTGTGATGGAAAATTTCAAAAACATTTTTAATATTGCACTCGCTTTATTTACTAATTTAAGCCTTTGAAATACAAGCATGTGAGAAAGTGATTTTAGCAAAATTTTGTACCATTAGTTAATAGATACATTTCCATAAATGCACCATGCTTACAAATTGTTTCGAAGTAGTGTAAATTGCGTAAACTAAATAAAAAGTAAAAACAATTGAAGTACTAAACATAAAAAATTTCCGTAAATATTTGAAATGAATACAATAACATCAAACATGCAGCAATAAAAAATATACAGATAACTACCAGCAAATCATTAGTAACTTTTTATGAAGAAACAAACAACTGGTTATGAACAAATACTAAATTCTAAATAAAATAACTTCACAATCTTAGAACGCAAATTACAATTAAAGATATTTTTTCCAAAAATAATATTTTCTTTATTAAAATACTAAACAAAAAACATTGTTACTAACCGTGGAAGCATTCCTGCAATTTTGGTTTGTGACATTTATTAAAACTTTGTTTTAATATACATGTTTTCAGGTTTATCATTGATATGTTTAAAATAATCTCTAAAAGATACCTGGTGCAGATGCATTTTTTAAATGATTCTTTCAGCTTAATTAGATTCTAATTTATTGTTGATAGAATTTAACGAAAAACTCTTTTAACTATATTTAATAATATATTTAATTTAAATATTAACATTGTTAGTAGGCTCTCTGGCAATAACAACAAAAGAACTAATATGGCTGTTACCACCTGCCAAGTAAATATAAATTACTCTAAAAAAAGTGCTTCTGGAAATATAAATTTCAAGATTTAGAAAATTCAAATTAACTCTATTTAGAATTTCTTAATTCTTTCTCATTTTTTAAACAATATAAATAGGTAATTCTAAATATTCGTTGATCGCTTTTAGAATTACATCTAATTGAAAATTTAAAAATTAATTATGTCATATAATTGAAGTTTTTATTTTAATGAAGGAGAAATGATAGTTTATTGCGGAAATTTTGCATTAACAATATTATTCGCTGTTAATTTGAATGGCAGGACTAAGAATCACAATGCACTCACTATGCATCTTGTCGGACAAAGTTCACGAACTTGGCTTAAGTTATTAGCCGCTTTTCTGTCATCAGAAGATGATCTTTGCACACTTATTCAAATTTTTTTAGAGCTAACGCGCTGCTGAAAATATACGTGTTAGTTAAAATAATTTCTATATGTTAAAATTAACGTGTTGGTTTATTTTTTTGCTCTTTTCTCATAAATTATTTATGTAGATAAATTGACTGATAGCTAAAAATTTCATGTAAGTTGTATTTTTTAGTTATATAGTTATATGTTGAAATAGAAATACAATGTGAAATTTTAAAGTAAGTCATATATTTATTGATGATCACGGTAAAAGAAAACGGTTTCTCTTAATGGAATAACGCTAAGCGGCATGATTTATGAAAAATTAACATCAAAATAACTGTTATAATTAACGGATGCTTGCAATAATATTTGATTATGGGCGATACACAAATGCAAACATGCCTGTATGGTTTTATCTACACAATACATTAATGGGTTGCTTAATTTGCAATTACATGGAAGTTAACGTATATTAACGCGTTAACGTGTAGAAATGTAAGTCCTTAAAAATTGTTCCTACCTCTCAACCCAGAGTGCATGTTTTTTCTGGTATTAATAATCATCGATAATTTAAGAGTCAAAGCAAATTTATTGCTTAAGGTAGATCTATCCCCTCACTAGTGATAAAAATGAAGAAAAATCACCATATGAGAAAGTGACATATATTGATAGTATAGTCATATTTCTACATATTACAAGTGTCAGTAAGCAGCTTGGAGCCAGTATTTAGTAGTTATGGGCATGCTAAGATCATAACCACCCATTAAAATGAATGAATGCCTCAACAAGATGATATGGGATCTTTGCTCTAAGGAATACTTTGTGGAAAAAGAGACTATTGAACATGCAGTTTTTACAGCTGTATCATATTTTAATGATGGAGCCAAATCCATAGTTCGGATCTTCCAAAAACTTGGATTCCATGGAGGCTACACCGCTATGGGTTGCGTCGCCAAAGACCATGCAAGGATTGCGAAATCCACTGTGAAGTCCTCAGAGGCGACCAAGAAGAGGAGAAAGACCATTAGAGCAATTAAGAAGGGGTACAAGGACACCACCGAAGCACAAGAAGGGGATATGTACACACCTGGGGGTCACTAGAGAGATTCGGTGAGTGAAATAATACTTTTTTCTCGATTTCCGAAAATTCAAAATTTTGCATGGTTCTGTATCTTTCATGCATGATATTTCTAACAGTTTTTGTGCAAATGAGCTGAAACTTCTTACAGATGTTTGCAATAGCTAGCTGTAGGGCATGTACTAAAATAAAAGATGTATCTTGGTTTAAAGATTTTTTTTGCCTTCCGAAGTAATGTGATGCACCTAATTTCCGGCACCTAAAAAGGCCCAAGAAGAACAAAATTTGAAAAAAAAGAAAGTTTTCAAGGTATCAAAAAGATAATAGTACAAGACCTAAAGCTATATGTCTTCATTACAGTTGTGAAGTTTCAAGTCAATCCAAGCATTAATCTTTGAGTAAATGTGTTTTGAAGTTTTGTTCTATTTTTAGCATAATGGCGGCCATCTTGGAAGCTCATTTGCATAAATTTTCAGAATTTATGTCTTATCATAATCTTTGACCATTTTGAATATAACAACGTGATGGATTTTTACTTATATGCCCAGAATTCAATTTTAGCCCCTCTAAGGATAGATCTACCTTAAACTGATCCCAAAAAAGTAAATAGCTAGACTCACCTCAAATTTGGAGGCCTATATCTCTTTTAAATATGGACTTAACACTAGAACAGCGAGCAATCTGTTTCAAATGCGAAAATTATTGAATAGAAACAAAAATTCTTCTAAGCAAATTCAATGAGATTATCAACATAATTGGAAATATATGTACCTGCTAGCATTTTTGCTGAATGAATAATGTAGCAAACAAAAAAAACTTATATGTCTTTTTGACTGTCACGTTTCTAGTATTAAAGATATTATCACATATAATTAATAATAGGCTATCTTCAATTGCACAAAATTCTATTTATGTAAATCTAGCTGGTTTTTTTGAAGAAAGAGCAAGTATATTAAATATTTTAGCTTTACAATTTTTTACTGACATGTGCGAGTACAGTAAACAGGATGTTTTAATAAAGCATGCAATTCCATTAACCCACAACTAGTTTAAAAACATTTTGATAATTTTCCATAATTTTCCAGATGTTTCCATAACTCTTAGAACTAGTCGTTATGGTTCTACATTACAAAAATTTACTGGTCCTAGGCGCATTTACTTTCATTGAGTTTTGCCCTAGTCGTGTTCCAGCCCAGCCTCATAAACTTTTGGGACAGAGTGGTTCTTCATTATTCTACTTCTTGTGGTTGACTAAGCTGACAATAAGATGAAACAAAATTACAATTCAGTGCTATTATTTGTTTGAACTGCTAAGGTACACAATAGAATTTTGTAATGGTTTTGAACGTGACCCCAACCGATGATATTTCAAATTAATTATTTCGGTTAATTTCATTTCCAGACTTGTTATACAATACAAGAACACCTCTAGAGGATAAAATGAAATAATTTAAAGTCATCGCCACAATATATGGCAAACTTCACAAAGTAAGCTGTTATGCATCACTAATTTTCTGTAGATAATTATATTATTGGGTTGTTGCTACACATGAAAAAAATGTACCGATATATTGGTCATACCAAAATTTTTAACGGATATTCGATGTCAAAAATGGGACTGGAAGCAGTCTTGAAATTTCTCGATCTATACACTACAATTTCCGTATTAGGCTAGAGTTCTGCGGCCACGACTGGTCCTTTGGCAAGCAATACCCGCGTCCAACGGTCAGCTATGTCCAAAGATTTTGTTTTACGAATAATATACCTGCTAAAATTCATTTCTGAAAGTGTTAATGATGTCTCTTTTATTATTCATGAATGTAAGAAAGTTATCATTAATTCGCAAGGTCCCCAATTTGCCTCAATTGGCAGACACTTACATGCTACATCTGCAACACAAAATGGATGTGAAAGCCTTTTGATTGGTTGAGGTAAGTACTTTTACCGATAAAAGAAACGGTTCAACCGAACTAATTATAGCGAAGTTTTAGTTATTTGCACGCACAAAAATGTTTTATATTATGATGAACAATTTATTTCCATGATTTAACTTAAATTGTCGTTTTTAAAACAGAAATGTTTGCAATTTTCTGTAATTGCTCGAAATATTGGCATGTTTGAATCTTTGCATTGGGGACTACGGAAAAATATCAATGCTAGCGACCAACTGCGGCCAAGTCTCTTCCTATTTTAAGGAAAGTATTCAACACTCTTTATTATTCAGACATATTTTGCCTATTATAAAACATTCTTTAGAGTTATTTAAACATTTATTTCTCCTTAAGCACATTTAGGGTGTGTTTCGCATTTTCTATGGTGTTGTAATACGTCTGTTTTTTTGTTTTGTTCGTTTTCTCTGTATGGTAAGATTATGCATCTGTGGAAGCATATATGTATATTTCTTTTAAAAACTATTTTTACGTGGAAATATTTATCGATTCAAGTTTTAAAAAAGTTTTTATTTTTGCAATTGACATATGTGTTGTATGTGAAACATATATTTTTCTCAATGTTAAAAAAATTGCTTGAAAATACTTACAAATTACAACTTTTTGCAATTTCTATTTAAAAATTGTTTATGTAATATGAATAGAAAAATTATATCCATTTTAAGCAATAGATTGCAACAATTCTAATCTCATGGGATTTTGAAAATTCCTCACCATCTGTGAATAAAAAAATTGGTTACATTTTAAACAATAGACTACCAACAAAATTGTTTGCCAACAAATATTACAGCAAAAGAAAATATACTCCAAAGACGTCCGAGATACACAGATGGCCAAAGTGCACAATTACATCATAGCTATGCCCGCCAGGGTCAAAGGTCAAGCGTAATGCTTCCTAAAACCCAATTTATACTACTGAGGAGTGCAAACAGAAAGGCACTTTTTCTGACCATAAAAAAAGCTGAGACAATTTGGTTATTAGAAATTTTATTTAGTAATTTTATTTGTACAACATTTATTATTAATCGGTTTTATAACTACAGGTCCAAAAAAAATGTACAGCAAGAAATAAGTTCAGCTAAAAGTTAATATCTTGGCTTTTGACAAATACAAGCCCAAAACAGAAATCAGAAATTTGAATTAATAATGATTGTCAGATTAGAGGGAATATTCATTAACAAGATCTGTAAGTGATTTTAGTTTTTATATGGTACACCAGATATTTTTATAATGAATTATGAAACCTATAATCATCACTAATTACCAATACTTATGAATACATTACAGATATATTCAGCATTAAATTTAGGGAATAATGGTTTAGGAACTAACAAAACAGACAAATGGATTGCTGAAACAGTTACAATCAATGATACTGGATTATAATGGAAATATCAATGTCTATTGTTGAGAGTATGGGATTTTACATTGTGACCATAACATGGTCACAAGGAACAGATGAAGAACAAAAATGCTACAATCACACAAAAGTTGAACAGAAGACTCCATTAGAAAATCAGTGATGACAGGAAATAAACATAAAGATTCCTTTGTCAAACAGAATGTGATTGCAAAGGCATTCTTGTAATCACCAAAAAACAGAGGCAGAAAGGGTGACAGGGAATAAATATAAAGATTCACTGGTTGTATATAATGCAAAGTTAAAGGCAAGATATTCCCTAAAATGCAACAAAAGGCATCAGAAACAGAAGTAAAAAACACCACCACTGCCAACAAATTATCAAAAAAACATGGTATACACCAGAAGTAAAAATGCTGGAAACCAAAAACGGAAAACCCCAACAATGTAGAACACACCAAAGAAACGCCTTCTATTGGTACAATGCTAAAGCATCACCAGAGCTGCCAACCCCTGAACCAATTACCCAATCACCAGATGAAGTCACATTCACATTGAGAGCCCAGCTATCACCAATATTATTGGTAGACTCCATAAACATAGCAGAACTATGAGATACTGAAAAGAGACTATGATTTGAAATATCATTGCTAAAAACTCAATTTGAAACTGAACAGAAGTGATGAAATCACAAATCAGACTCAAAATGCTGTCAGCCCTAATGAAGCATGATGAGGCTGTTAAGAAACAACTACAACAGATGCAGGAAATTCATAAATGTGAGATAGAACAGGAGACAAAGAAATTTGCAAACTGAGACAACAATATAACATTCAGAAAGTGAAAAACGCAAATCATTGATGAAGTAGATGCATTGCAGAGTAAAACTGACATGCTAATCCAAGAGAATGAACTCCTTGAAGATAAAATTCAATTAACAAGGCTAAAAGAAGAAGAAAACTGGGAGCAGACATGAGGAGATGGGCTGAACAATGAAAAGCCATGAACTCACATTATCAAACAAACAATATGGGAGAAACCTGAACCACAGTTAGAGGGGGCATGTAAATGTAGGACCAAATACAGTTATAATTGCATGGAAATAAAAGAAGAAGAAATGGAATGGTTGGAGAGACTGAGTGAAATGATCAGGAAAAAATAACCTAAGTGGAAGAGGGAACTAGATTCATGGAATCAACACTAAGTAGAATGAGACATTATGATATTGCAACATGCAGAGCTACACTAATGAAGTTCATGGGACAAATAAATTCTTTTGTGCCCATCTTTAACAACTAGCTCTCAATATTAGAGTTAAACATGCAGGAACAATGCATCAGCCAAGAGACAGTGGTGGTGAGAATGCTCCTATATTTTGATGGAGCAGCATACCAACACTATTTGACACTGGATGATACAGTTAAACATATTTATGAATTATTAATTAGAGACATCAAATCCTGTTATGGAGGTAGGAGTTTCAAAAGCCAATAGAATTTAATCTAACAAAGACTAATGAGTTGTAAATTTAATGATCTATGGTTGTACATGCAACAAGTAGAGCAGATGCTAAAACTAAGTTCCAGGGAGAATTCTCACAGCAAATACAACCTTTTCTCAAACATTTGCAAATTTTTACCCACTCAATTAAGATGAATATTCTAAATTAAAGGTAAAGCAGAAGATTCACTTGAAAAATTGATCAGAAAGCACTGTCAATAACCATCACACTGAAGAGTCATAAAAAGTAATGAAAGAGAGGGTGACTACAAAATCCTTAAAAATTATTGTCAAACCAATGTTCATAAAAACTGAGACTATGGAAAACAAATCAAAACTGTAGAAGAATCTGACACCAGGCATAATTAAAGTAAAAACGAAAGAAGGTGAGATGAATGTGCTAAAAAGAATGAACACTCACTGCCACAATTGTGGATGGATTGAAAGTGCAAGTGAAGAAAGATTGTCACAAATGGATCAATGCTATCTATAATGGGGAAGCTTTTTACAATGAGGATGATCTCATCAAGCTAGAGGAGATCAAAGATTATGTTCAGAGCAAGAGATGAACAAAACATGCACCCACCTTAGTTATGGCAAATGTGTTGGAAGCCAATGTGATAACTGTAACAG
This sequence comes from Hofstenia miamia, assembly GCA_900660155.1. NCBI lineage: Eukaryota > Metazoa > Xenacoelomorpha > Acoela > Hofsteniidae > Hofstenia > Hofstenia miamia. The sequence continues at coordinate 1,021,571 of CABFPE010000278.1, read as the reverse complement.
TAAACAGAGCAATAATAAAAGTACTGGTCAACACAGGTGCTGCAATATAAGTGATCATGGGCAAGTGTGTGAGCAAACTGGGATACCAGAGAGAAGTGATAGGAAAAGTTATGCACAGATTGATTAACACCTCAGAGGACTATGGGGACACCAAGGTCACTATAGAAAATTTGAATTTAAAAATTGTGAACACAATCTTTTGAACACACACTAACAATGGTAGATATGCAGAAAAACAGCCTAACTTATGAACTTATCTTGGGGAGCAATTTCCTGGAAAAGCACAAATGCATAATCAATTTTGAAAATCAAATGATCAAAATACAAGAGGAAGTAATATCAATACCCAATAAAATCAAACAGGATAAAGCAGTCAGTCTCAAATTTAAAGGAGACATACACCTGCTACCAAACCAATGGAGATACCATGATATTAAAACTGAATTTGTACATGAGAGTGAAATACTGATATTCAATAAAATCATATTAAACACAAGAAGGATAATGATGCCAGCAAGCTTGTGCATGAAAATGAATGGCATGGGTAGAGTCCCATAATGAACTGTGCAAAAAAGGTGGTGAACCTCAAGTGAGACAAAATAACAATATTTGGTGCAACAATTGAATGGAGAAATGCAGTGAAACATATGACAATGTTCACAGCACATGAATCAGATGAGGAGGAAAAAATTCCAGATATAAATGAAGAGGAGTACAAGCATCTATTGAGCAAGCACATCAAACAACTACAGAAGTTACTTAGTGACATGCAAAAATATTTTATTTCAGAGAGATCACCATGGGGAAAGCAGTGAGTACAACCCACAAAATAATAACAACCATGAACAAGCCAATACAATTATCAGCTATACAGAACACATGAACAACAAATGGAATGAATATACTTCAGAAGCATGGTACACATAGCCTCCACATAGATTCACATTACATGAAACATTGAAATTAATGATCAAAAGAGAAACACTGGTGAAAACAGAGTAAGTTAACTTGAAGATAGAAAATCTGTTAATTATTCACATATTAAAACACATGGCATACATCAACAACTTATTGAAAATGATTGACAAAGCAATGATGGTGTCCCACATAGAAAACCTTCAGCTTGTTAAAGTGAACATTAGAGAGAATAGAAGGCCACCAGATAATATACAAGTAATTGCAGAAAGAATGCAAAAAATATTCACCATTAATAATGCAAACACCTAACAAATGATATCATGCCTAATCAAGATCAACTTAAGGTTGAATCAGTGAACATCATCACACATGATAATGGTCAAACCAAAGATGGCAGTGGATATGTTCCTACAAGCACAGATTATGGATACCATGGGATTCATAGACAACTTGGAATGAGTAAAGGATGTCAATGTAAGATGCAGCTTAAATCAGAGAAAAGATTTCCTCCACAAGTTACAGGTAGTTTGCAGAGAAATGAAAGAGGAGCAGACAATGAATGAAATCTGGCCAACATCAAGATACCACAGTTCAATAGACAAAATATTAAATGAAATCAACAGAAGCTACAAAACAGAAACACAAGTTAGTTTCTGGAGCATATTTCAAGAATCCAACTGCCCACTCATTAAATATTGAAATGCTGCATGGATCATGGCGATTTTTCTAACATTTTGATAAAAAAAATATGTGCACCAATTGATAGATGCACCAGGTTCAAAAGCATAGGTGAGAAACATATTGAGATAGCTGTATCACCCATATTGCCAAACATGAAAAACTGGGTGCTGGCAAAAGTAACAGCTAGCATGTTTCTAGTCCAGGAAGTCCATAGCACAATATGAAAAGCTATTCATATGTATCACCAACAAAGAGACACCTACAGGAAAGCTCTCCCCAATTAAAATCACAAACAAATTAGGCATTTACCCCACAGAGATTTGCATATTCTTTGAGAAGATTAGTAAGTATATGTGGAGCACAACAGCTGATCAATGCCTTTGACAATTTGAGAAGCAACAATGGTTGACAATGAGCAGGATAATCAAAAGGGAGACAGCAAATATGAGGTACTTGGTACTAAGATTAGCTGATGTAGCTTAAACAAGAACAATGATAGAAAGGTTCACAGACAACTAACCATGCTGCTCATTTACCAGAATCCTAAAAAAAGAGAGAAGAATGAAATACAGCAACAAAAAGAAGATAGTGAACATTATTGAGATATTTAATTCATTGAAACTTTTGGATAATGCAACTTGGCTAAATTTTCTATGTGGCAATGGTGGTGGTGAAGTTGGCTCTGTCTCACTTCCCCCAAACTCATTTACCTCAAGTCTGATGTCACAAAATATTAAATACTGTTAGAAACATGATTTCAGTGAAATTGTAATTATATATTTGAATAAATATATGTATTTCTTTAAACACTATTTTGATTAGTTTTCTATGTAGTTAAGATTGCTGAAATATGGAATTTCAAGTAAATATATGTAAATATGTTCTATAATGATAAATGTTGAGGTTTGCTGTTTGCATTTAGTAAACATTTAGCAGTCCTTTGAAAATCTGTTCAGATTTAAAATAGAAAGTTAATTATGTTCATTATTTTTGTAGTTTGTACTTTATTGTAATTGGTAATAATTTTTTTGCATTCATTCATTATTCATTTGCTAATTTTTTATTATATATCTGATAGATTTCCTGATCAGATAGTATTTGTTGTTTGTGCTGGCAGACTATTCTAGTCCTTTTAACAGTAATCAAGAGTTGTTTATCACTTTGAAAATGTTGAATGTAATTTTTTATATGCATTTTATTTCAATGTAGAATTAGCCTGGCAACAATTAGTGGGAGTCAGCTCTCTCATGACACCCCTGCATTAAAAGCAGTTAATACTTGAGTATATTACTTGAGGAGGACCAGGAATCTGGAAAAAATTGTAAGAATTCATCACATTGGTTTGCTATTTACCAATACAATACAGAAATTCATATCATCCAGGTGTTAAACAAATTGCTAATGTTTCTGATTTTTATTTGATAATAGTATGCCTGCAGCAAGTATATTATTCCAAATTTTTGTTTACAAAAATAAAGGAGCATTTCAAAAAGCAGATCCAACAGGATTTAAGTATGTAATTTCCATATTAGAAATGGCTGTGTTGTCTTACAATAAAAATCTGTAAAATACTTAATAGAAATAGATAAGCTACAAGAAATTAGTCTGAAGTAAATATGACACAAAACAAATTAGTGTTTATTGTAGAGTCTCTCACTGCCCCTATTTTGATTAATTTGATTATTTGGCACTCTAATTTAGTGTTACATCATAATGATGTAGTGATTGTTGTTATCAAGTTATTTATATCAATTTATCATATTTTCAAGTGCAGTTTTTTGATCAATTTATTATTTGTCCCCTTGATTTGATCTGAGGTGTTATTGCTTGTTTAATTTGTGAGGGAACTCATGTGAAGTTTGTAAACATATACCAAGTAATAATTCAAGAGATTGTTATAAATATGTGAGTAACTTGTAAAGAATGCAAAATAAAATTTATTCTTGCTTCAACATTTTTGCTTTTTGAATTTTATTAACTTTGCTAATGTAGAGTCACTCAGGTCCTTTATTTACTTTTACTTGTTTTTAGGACTCTCAAATTAATTTGGTGCTATTTAGTCTTTTAAATTCAGTGATTTTATTAATTTGTAATCTTTTCAAACTTAGGTTTTGAATCTAGTGATAGTCCCCACAAGCTTTAGATTACGTGTAATTGCTCAGTAAATTTGCAAGGGAAACAAGATAATTTTTGTAAAACAGTAAATATTTACCTTTCCTTATAATAAATAGGGAACTCAATGTAATCAAACATCAAATAAATTTTTTTCTCACTGGATAACATTTGCTCTCTTATTATTTTATCATTTACTAACCCTTTTAGCTTTGGTATGAATTTTATAATAATGCAATTGTAAGATCCAGCAATAATGTGGGAGAACTCCGCTGTGCATGGGGCAATAACTTGCCCCTTGACAGATATGAGCCCATATTGTGGTTGCTTTAGGACTATGTATAGGCATAGGAAATAAAAGAACTACTACATCTATCAATTGAACATGCACAAACTGTCACACAATGCAAATATACTATGCTGTTGGCATACACAAATACATGGTAACTACATGTTATTTAATATCTTTATTACAAGAGCTGAGAAAATAAGCCCGAGCTAAATTTGTTTTATTGAGCTAGAAATTACAACTTGAGACACATGATTAGCACCTTGGATTGTGTAATATCCTCTACCAGGCATTATCACTGTTTATCCACTGTTACTGTATAATGTTAGCTGTGTTATTGCAGGTAAGGATTTACTTGTTGTAACTGCTTGACTGGTTTCTTCTGTTAACTTGTGTAACCTAGAATTAACTGTTCACTATTTATGTAACAAAACCATGCAGTAATCCCTGCAATGATCTTCTGATGGGCATCTGCCAAAAGCGGATCTTCACATCCAGTTTCACCATTCCATCCAATGGTTGAGTCCCACTTCTCAGCTCAATTGATATAGCTTATGTGTATCCTACTTTAGCTCAGTGCTTACTCAAGACACAACACAATTCGACTTAAACTCTATTATGTGAAAGTGTTATGTTGATTCACAACCTGAATTGTTACTAGTTGTTTGTTAAATATTACATGTAGCCATTACCAAAATATATTGGCTTATTTAAATATATTCTGTTTGAACAACTTCCTAACCTACATTTATAATTTACTACATGTACAGTCACTTTATCAGTCATTTATGGGTCATCAATTTGGATCTAAAATAGTATTAATATAACTCCTAGGTTTTGGTCATCTGACCATTTGCTGACAATATATTATTTAATACATGTAGAAATGAAATGCTAGTCAGCTAATCAAGAGAAAAACCCCTATACCTAACATATGTGCACTTTTGTGATCTGGCACAGAGACCCTAGAATCCTTCCCTGTGATGTATCCAGACCACTACTGAACACTGCTCAATTAGCTCAACATTGTATTAAATAAGCAAACCATTAAATCAAAACAAAATAAGAATTCTGAATAAAATTCTTTATCAAACTCTTACAATGGTATTCAATCTATTTATAGTATTTCCAAAAGAAGTACCTGTCAATTCAAATGTAAACTTCTGCCAAGATGGCGGCTGAAAATAATGAAAGCGTCAGTTAGTCAAAAAGAATTTTTATTGACAGACACAAATATCTCTTTTTTGACAAATGTTGTTTCTTAGTTGTATATTTCAAATAAATCTGAAATAACACTAATTGATTTGATTACAATATTTTTTAATCAACTTCTCTTTAATCTTAATCTCTTTTCTTGACTTTTGCAGCTTATTTGAGATTTTGTTTGGATGATGTTACAATTGTAAGGATGGATTCTAATGACTTGGCTTCAGCAAGATGCTGTGTGAATTGGTCACTACTTGAAATACTGTCTTGGAATTACTTTTTCTACAATGAAATTGGCAAACTACCAATCTTTATTTGTTTTGTTAGAGCATGGGTTGCTTCTGGCAATGGTAATCTTCTGCAACCTTCATACTGCTTGAACTGCTCAATGCACCCCACAATTCTACATAGTGACCCTGACGTGATTCTTGGACACTCTGGGGTGTCAGTTAAACTATCTACTCCATTCAGTTACTGTGTGCAGATGGATTGGCATTTGGAGATGTACTCCAAGGGCCTATGAAGGTGGTCACCTGTTTTTTCACTTAGTGATAGTGACATGAAACAGAACTGTTATGATGTTTCCTTATTGTATCTGGTTTTGTTTTTCTACTGGGTGTGAGTCAGCTGGGATGGATTTCCCCTGACCACTATCCACTTCACCACCCATTGATGTGCAACTTCACCTTATGCATAACTTTACATTTGTCAGGTATGTGATCTGATGCTGTTACCAAGCCCTGACTCTATTCTTACCCATTCTGGGTGTTACATTGGTTTTTGTCTCATTTTTCTAGAATTTGGATTGTGTACCTATGCACTGCTACCATCTGTCAAGTGCTTTTACTTCTCCTACACAGTTGGATGTTTCTCCTACATTATTGGAATTCTTATTGGAACCTTTTTTCTCTTACTTTACTTTACTTACTTTCTTATGGATATGGATTTTCAATGATTATTTCACAGACAATGTCTGCCCACTTTTCTAGTGCTCAGTCAGCAGCTACAATGTCCCATCACTACACCTTCATTTCTAAGTGACCCTATCAGGTCTGCAACAACTCGTGGGCCATGCTTCACTCAGTCCATTTTGCCTACCAAAGCATTGTGAAGCAAACAATCAAATCTTTTCAACCAACACTCTGTGTTGCCTAAATTCAACAGCAAAATAGATGAAATTTCACATAATTCAATGAGTGTCTCTTTCTTTTCAAGCTTACAATGAAGCAGTATGAAACCAATCAAGATGCTGCTGCAGCACAATTTCCCATGTTCCTTCAAGGCCTTACATACAATCAGTACATGATGCTGGATAGGGAAGTTAAGACAAATTATCAGTTACTCTTTTGTCATTTCAAGGACCACTACAAAGCACAGCAATACAAGACACTTCTCTGTGATCTTTCTTTCAACAAGGGAGACAATGTGAGAACTTACATAGCTCAAGTTGATAGACTCTTTTGCCTCAGCAAACTAACTCCAAAGTACTTGAGACATGATCTCTTTTCATACATTTGTCAGGGATTTCCTTCTAACATCAGGAGCCGCCTTGAACTTAAATGTGACCCAGAAGACAATCTAAACTCTATTATCAAGAAGGCGATTAGCATAGTTTATATGCTACAGAATGCAATGCACATCGAGAGAGATGCTCATGACCTAAAGACAGGTCAAACTACTTTGAAAACTTTAACTTCTTCAAGTTCTGCTACAGTGCAGAAAAAGACAGATAACAAAAAACAGTCAGCTCACATTCATACTCAGAGTGGGGCAGTTATCCACCTAATTGCTGATGGGTATGGCCTCATCATTGATGAGCCATCCATTGAAGTGTGCGCTCCCAACACCCTGGTCAAGTCTGTCAACCATTTAATTTAATTGGAGTGCTGCCTCCTGAAAACTGTGCTCATGATGTTTTGATGATAACTTCATTGCTACACACTAACATCATCCCCACAGATGTGAATGGATTGCTGATTAACACTACCATTGATACAGGAGCTTCTGTATCCATCATAAGTGACACCTGTTGCAACAAGCTTTGTTACCTTCCACCCCTATTTACTGGATGCTTTGGGGAACACTATTTCACTGAAGGGTCAGATCAACAACCTTGAGCTGCACATCCACAAAGAATGTTTTCAAGTAGACCTTTTTGTGGTTGACACCTGCAATCAGCCTTTACCTTATGATGTCATCCTTGGAAACAACTTCCTTGAGAAGAATGCATGCATAATTGATTATGGAACCAACACTCTCTCTATTCATGAAAGTGAGCCACAGGAGGAGCTCTCTGCTGTTTGTAACCAAGAAATACTACTAACATTAACTGATGCTATCATCATGGAACCATGGCACTGTCACTAGAAGCTCTCCTTATGAGGGGGATATCATGATTTTGGGACAAAGGGGAAAATGCCTTCACAGTCTACATCTCTCTCATTATGTCACCATTGGTATTAGAGCCACTGTACAAGAGTGATTGATAAGTGTGAAGCATGCCTGCTTCAAGGAGCAGGACACTTTCCAGAGCAGAGAGCCAAGCTTCTCAATTGGGTCTCCAAAAGAACAAATGAAGTGGTCCACATGGACATCAAGAAACTATCAAGAGATGAGCAATGATTTCAATACCTGTTGGTCTTGATAGACCATTTTAGTAAGTATGCATGACTTATTCCTCTTGACAATACAACTGCTGAAGTCATCAGCAAAAGTATCATCAAGGACTGGATTTTTAAGCTTGGGCCTATGGAGCATTTGGTTTCTGATCACAGTCCTCAGTTTGAGAACAGCTTAATGTCTACTCTTACAAAAGAACCTGAGATCATACATGATTTACCACTGCTACCATCTGCAGTCAAATGGCGTCATTGAGAGGCTGAACCACACTGTCATTAAGTTGATTCAAGTTGGTTTAGCCCATGCTGCTGGTAGGAGAAGCATCATAGAGGTGGTCAAATTCTTTTACAATACCACTGTTCACTCCACCACCAAGGTGAGCCCTTTCAAAGCCATGTTTGGCCACAAAGTGAGCACTCCCCTGTCCATCATGTTTCTGGACTACAATGAGCCAACCTTTGAGAATTTTGTGAAGTTGATGCTGCAGGAATTCCAGAATAGGAATTTCCACAAAAAGCTCTTTGGCAAACCTCATAAAAATGGAGATTCTGTGTTTGCTTATTTTCCTCTTCAGGTCACTGATGCTAACCAAGTACAAAAGCTTGCCACTAATTGGCAAGGACCTTTTAAAATAGTCAAGGTACTAGATCATCACTGGTACTTATTTGATAATGGTAAAGTCACCCATTTCCAGTGACTTAGACACACAATTAAGGATATACAGTCATTGACAACAATAATGAGATTTCTTTTGTTGATGATGGTGTTAATGAGATAGAGTATTATGATAACCTCACCAAATGTGAGGAAGATGACCTCACACAGGTTGAGTATGATAGTAACATTGGTAGTAGTAGCAATGCTATAGCTACTCATATTTTGCCTAAATGAAAGGCTAGAGATCTGAGATATTTAGATCATTTAAATACCCAGGAATGGGACCTTAATCTTATTTCTCTATTTAGCAACTATGAAACCAAGAACCAACCTCCAACCAGATACTGAGTGTGAAGACAAATCAACCTGTGAGACTAAATGAAGTGATCAATGACACCAAGACAATCAGATGAAGGCGCATCACAAAAGAGAGAGGACCTGGCAGAAGACACCCATAGCAGCCACAACTATGAGGGGAGACAACTCTCTCCTCAGGAGCAGACTTCCCATGACTATGCTCAGAGAAAACACTCTAAGTGGGAGCAGACCTTGGATGACTATGCACAGAGACAACTCTCTGTGTGTGAATCTGAGGAGTATAGAGTGCCTTTTGCCCAATTATCTAACATAACCTTGCCCTGTGTTGACTCAAAACCCCATCCTAGTAACAATTCGTCCTCCTGCAATGCAGCTAGTGTTATGTCCTGGAAAGCTGAAGAATGTAAAGCTAAAACATCCAAAGTTGGCAACAAGATTCTGTATCCATATTTTATAGCTATGCAGAAAGTGGTTCATTTAGGGAGGGACAACATATCAGAAGAAACTAAGAATAGGACGTTCAACACCAAAGACTTAACCTGTTCTGTTGACTTGATTCCCTATGTCATTGATGCAGAGCATAGACCCCCATCAATGCTATTATCTGTTACAACTCTAAAATGTTAGCTGGCATGGTGTGACATTATGTAACATCCTCCACCTGGCCTATCTGTACAGTGTATTATTGTTAATAACTATCACTCAGTAAATGGCAGTTGAGGATTTACTGATTTAGTAAACCGTCAGATGTTTCTCCTCTATTTAACTGATTAGGTTAATTGAGTCTTAATCATCACTGTTTAGGTGATGAAGCCATGTGATGCTTCCTCATCAAATCATCTGTGGGCTACTGCCTGAAGCCAATCTCCACACCACAGTTCTCCTCCTTCATGAATGATTGACCAAGTTCACTGCATCTCAGCTAAATGGGAATTAATTATGTGTACCCTACATTAGCTTGGTGCATGTACTCACGTCAAGATGTAACTGACTTAAACTCAATTTTGTAAAGTGTTTGTTGGATTGAATAAGTAAAGCAACCAGGCATTGACACTAACTGCAGTTATCTAATATTAAGGTAGCCATTACTGTAAAATTACTGGCTTTAGAAATTAATTAATATGTTGCAGTTTCCTATACTTACATTTAATAACAACACATGTCAAGTCATTTATTTGGTTGATTATAGTCAAGTCTCCTACTATTAATAATAGATAAATATTCCTAGGGTTTGGCTATCCAGCCTTTTCAAGCATCTATTAAAATGTACATGTATAGATCAATAGTCAGACTAAGCAAGAATCAAAAAACTCCTATCTGTAACATAAGTGCTGTTTCATGACTGGCACAAGGACCCTTCGAATTGATCCCGTGATGGAATCCAGCCACTACTCAACACAACTTGCTTAGCTGAACATTCTATTAAATATCAAACCAGATAAATGAAGAATGAAAATAAAATAAACTCCAAAGAATTTATTGTTCATCAAATTTCTCTTAAATTCTAAGCTATTTATTTAAAAAGTTTTAAGTAGCTGCTGATTTTGAATTTTGAATTAATCTTCAGCCAATATGGCTGTTCTTACATAAGCATAATTTTGCTTGTTACAATTTGTCAAATAATACTTAATCAGCTCCAGTATTTTTCTCAGAATGTACAATATTGTAACTTGGTTGCATCTTACGAAATGAATAAGATAATTAACTAAATTTTTACAATCATATTTCTAATTATATTTTGTCACTATTAATCATTCGATGCTAATCTCTTGTTTGCAGCTTATTCCTTTTGGGTGATGCTACAATTACTGGCAAAGTACCATTAATACCATGTTTGATGAGGACTTCAATTTGTCTCACTTATGCCAGTTTCTCAACAACAAAGAAAAAATAAAGAAATTTGAATGTGTCAACATTGACTTTGACAACCTGTTAGTCGTCTACTTTTTCCATGTCAGCAAGGTGAACTACCCAAAATAATGGAAAATATTGAAATCACTTTTTGACTCACCAAGGTGGCAAAGATACATCTAGTTATGTTCTTAAAGGAAGAATATCAAGATACCATCCAGGATGAAGTCAAAAGTCTACACTTTCATATGGAGAACTTTATCATTCTGTATAGCAGCTCCTACCAGCCCATGAGTATGTTCATCACTCACATAATTTCAGCTACCAAAATCATTTATATGGATCTGCTCTTATGTAAGAAGATTCCAACACACCATCTTGTGGTCAATACTCGTCTGATCATTAATATGTGCATCCAGGCTCAATCACTGGAGTCAATTAATATCAGCTTGCCTGGCCTCCACTCTGACATCTCCAATCTCCATGTCAGTTTTGCATTTTCACAAAGCACAACTACACTGCAAGAAATTGATGAGGTGTGGACTAATTTGAAAGCAGATCACAGCCCAGAGACACAATGGCTGACCATCAACATTCAGAGCCCCACATTTCAATATCATTGATCCATCAAGAAAACATTAGCCAAGTTATGTTTGTCTCATGACACTCAAGACCATCAGAACTTTTCAGAAAAAATGTTCTCAGAAATATTCGTGCTGGCAGTCCAGTCCCACAGAGCCATATGGGTTCACACTGCTTTCCTAACCATTGACCCTCACCTTCAGCTACCCATGGATAAGTCCACTAGAGAAAAATTTGTGAAGCAGTGTCCCCATGTACTTGCTAACAGTCCTGCCACATGGAAGGTGAAGAACTGGCTCCTCCACTCATGCTCATTGCCCGCCTCTCCTGGGTAGATTAAAAAAGCAATTGAACATTTTGAGAAGTTCTATGCCCGTCTCATTGGATCCAGTGGACCCCTTGATTGCCTTCCACCACAGATGATTGTTAACTGTTTAGGAGTTGCTTTCTCCAACTTAAATATATTTTCAGACACACTCAATAAGTACATGTGGGGAGCCACCACCAAGACCAAATTTCCTTCTCTTTGTTCAAAATATGCACCTCTGTGCACTCATTGACTTATGTGCCATGAATATGGTTCAATGAAGCAGTTTATCAAGTTGGTCAGCCACTACAACATATTGTCATGCATGGAAATTCCATTCAACTTGGAGCAAATCAATTATCCTGAGTGTGGGTACAGCAAACTTACCAAAACCCAGTGGCAAGCTACTAAGGATGGTGAGATCATCCCAATCACTGTCTTGGGGCAAATGATGAAAACACCCTAACAATTCTACCATGAGGAAGAGCTCTTATCCCCATCAGCTATTGAGGTGTCAGCAGCAATGAAAGCCATCATCAAAGCTGTTAACCTAGAAAAGTTTTCCAGGGTCACAGTCTCACCCAAGCTCATACCTGCTTGGTCTTTTACTGATAATGAATGAATCCTGACTATTGAGCACTGCACTGAAGAATTTGCAGAGAAACCAGTGATAGTTGATAGAGCTGTTGAGCCCAACAGCAACAACAACATCTTAGGCCTAATGAAATGGTGCCTAACCAAAATGCTAAAGAGGAAGAGTTGGTTCTTCTACTATCACCAGGGCAACAACTTGCCTTGGATGTAGAACGCACCACAGCACACCTTTGCTTCTCTACTGCTCAAATTGAAATTCTACAGAGCCACAGACTCTGCAGCACTTTCTGGGACTCCATCAAGGATGCCAAGATAAACTACCCCATCACAATTGGAACAGCCTCCCTCCAGAGCAAGTCCAGCTTTGCCCAACTAGAAAACAATGTTGAGAAAAATAACCTTCTCTGCATCCCACTGCCTTGTTTAATGACGCCACTGATTCTGCCATCATGGAGAGTATGCCAGGGAAAGAAGAAGGTTTCTGCCCATCTCAGTGACTGTCTTAATTACAATACAAAGGAATACAAAGACACCCGTGATGCATTGCTGTAAGGTGGTAACCCCAAGTGAGTGTATATTGATGGGAAGCTGACTATCAAAGATATCTTTCAAAAGGGCCAGCCTATCTCTACCCAGCTAGAGAAAATCCGCATAACTATCAACTCACTTGACCCTCATGTCATCATCTTATTTCAAGCTGGTGGTGACCTGATTTGGGCCAACAAAGCAGAGGCAATAACCTGATACTATGATGTAACCAAGTGTATTGAGATCATTACCATGCTATGTGCTGGCATCACTGATCCTTAAGAGATGACACTGCAACAAATGAACAAGTATGCTCACTCTTTGTTGACCATGCTACCTGTATGGGATCTCTCAGAAAAGTCTTCCTTCACTTTTATCCCAATACCAAGACTAGCCCTGAAGACATGCGTACCTTGGATACGAACATCTTGATGATGCTCCTTATCACTCTCAAAGGCCTCTGTCTATACAAGCATTTTTTTTGACACCTTCACTCAAAGGTTGAATGTCCTGCATTGAAACTGCCCCATCAGTTCAAGGTTACCAGAGCTTAAGTACTTCCAGTTACACAGCAAAACTGTCACTCAAAGGGAGGCACTAATGCAGGTCACTAGGCAACCCCATTATGCAGATGTTTCATCTAGGGACGACATATTGGCCAAAGTGATTATTGAAGAAGCCCCAAAGTTGTTGTGTTGTCCTACAGACCAAATGTTACTGAGCCTTAACCATGCAATGGGGGGCATGTAGAGTCACTCAGGGCCTTTATTTATTTTTACTTGATTTTAGGCACTCTCAAATTAATTCAGTGCTATTTAGTCTTTTAAATTCAGTGATTTTATTAATTTGTAATCTTTTCAAACTTAGGTTTCAAATCTAGTGATTGTCCTCTCAAGCTTTAGATTACTTGTAATTGCTCAGTTAATTTGCAAGGGAAATAAGATAACTTTTGTAAAAAAGTAATAAATAGGGAACTCAATGTAATCAATTGTCAAATAAATTTTGTTCTCACTAGATAACATTTGCTCTCTTATTATTTTATCATTTACTAACCCTTTAACTTTGGTATGAATTTTATAATAATGCAATTGTAAGATCTGGTGATAATGTGGGAGAACTCTGCTGTGCCTGGGGTGATAACTCACCCCTTGACAGATGTGAGCCCATATTGTGGTTGCTTTAGGGCTAAATATAGGCATAGGAAATAAAAGAACTACTACATCTATCAATTGAACATGCACAAACTGTCACACAATGCAAATATACTATGCTGTTGGCATTCACAAATACATGGTAACTACATGTTATTTAATATCTTTATTACATGAGCTGAGAAGATAAGTGCAGAGCTAAATTTGTTTTATTGAGCTAGAAATTACAACTTGAGACACATGATTAGCACCTTGGATTGTAAGAATGGATTCTAATGACTTGGCTTTGGCAAGATGCCATGTGAATTGGTCACTACTTGAAATACTGTCTTGTAATTACTTTTTCTACAATGAAATTGGTGAACTACAGATCTTCATTTGTTTTGTTAGAGCATGGGTTGCTCCCAGCAATGGTAATCTTCTGCAACCTTTGTACAGCTTGAGCTGCTAGACGCAGCCCTTGATTCTACACTAATGTAGCATCATCCAAAATAATCAGAAAAAAGCTGCAAGTGTCGCAGAAGAGAGTAAGATCAAAAAGGAGTTGATTAAAAAATATTATAATCAATTAGTTGCTATGATCTCAGATTAATTTGTAAAATGCAACCAAGAATAAAATATGTGTCAAAAAAGAGATAATTGTATCTGTCAATAAAAATACTTTTGACAAAACAACTCTTACATTATTTTATCACCACCATCTTGGCAGAAGTTTAAAATTTGAATTGACAGGTACTTCTTATGAAATACTATAAATACATTGAAACTTATTGTAAGCATTTGATAAAGAATTTTACTTAGAATTCTTATTTTTCATCTTAATAATGGTTTGATTATTTAAGATGATGTTGAGCTAATCAAGCAGTGCTTAGTAGTGGTCTGGATACATCACAGGGAGTGATTCTAGGGTCCTTGTGCCAGATCATGAAAGTGCACTTATGTTAGGTGTAGGGGTTTTCTCTCAATTAGCTGACTAGCATTTCCTTACTACATGTATCAAATAACTAACTGTCAACAAATGGTCTGATGACCAAACCCTAGGAATTATTTTAATATTATTTTAGATCTAAATTGATGACCTATAATCGACCAATATAATGACTGTGCATGTAGTAGGTTAGGAAGTTGTTCAAATAAAACTTATTTAACTAAGCCAATATATTTCAGTAATGGCTACATGTAATGTTAATTGAACAACTAGTAAGAGTTCAGGTTGCAAATAGATACAACACTTTTACACAATAGAGTTTAAGTTGAGTTGTGTGATGTCTTGAGTAAGCACTGAGCTAATGTAGTGTACACATAAGCTATCTTGATTGAGCTGAGAAGTGGCACTCAAGCATTAGATGGAATGGCGAAATTGAATGTGGAGATC
>CABFPE010000278.1:973295-984748 GCA_900660155.1 Hofstenia miamia | reverse complement strand
TCAACATAACTAGGCTGGGAGAAGCAAAAACTTTAGTGACATGAGTGTATTAGAAGTTAAGAGGCTTACGTTGTGGAGGCAAGGTTACTAAGTGCAGAAGGCGTCATTATGGGTGGACTGCTACTTTCAAGGGCCTGACAAGCTTTTGTTAAAAGAGGGCTGGATGGTGCCTTTAACTTACGTGGGGTAGTGGGTAGGGGAGACGTATTCTTTCTCTTTAGAGGAGAGTGAGTGCCTCCACTTGCATGCCGGAAGTGAGATCTTCTAGTTGTCGTGGGTGGAAGAGATGTCGACGTTTTTGGTTTAACCGGAGTTTGTGACTGGGGTACTTCTGATTCTTTTGCTATGGGAAGGCTTTGATTAGTCTGAATTTCTTCTGCTGCAGCACCTTGATTTTCTAGTTCTTCAATTCTTCTTTTTTCTTTCTCCACTCTCCTCATTCGCTCTTCATAAGAGATCCGCCTGTAGGTATCTTGAAGATCTTTTACCCACTCTGGGGCTGGCAGGTGTGTTTGTGCATAGCACTTAGCATGTCCGGTAAAAAAGCAGTTACTGCAATGCCAGGAATATGCCTTAACCTGATTTTCGTTGCAATATAATCCTAACTCTTTCCAAATGTGGCTATCAAATCATCAAACATTTCTGTTCTTTAAATATCTCCGGAATTTCAATTTTCTGTTACCAGAAATATAAAGTAGATATGTTTGAGAACAACTCTCAATGTCTTATGTGTATATGTATATCAACCTTAATACTAAAAAGCCTTTCTTATGTACGTTTATTTCAAAGGGGGAGGCGTAAAAATACCCCAGGTTTATTTTTAACATAATAATGCTTAAGTCACGAAGCTTAGCACAAAGGTACCATGGGATAAAAGGCTAAAAACATTCCAAAAAAACATTTTTATCCAGATATTTTTGCAGAGTGTAGCTTTTTTGCAAAAAACTTTGTAAAAAATACTAAGAGATGTATTATGTCGAAATGGTTATTATTTCTGGACAATGATTAATATTTCTTCATTCAAAAAACATACTATAAGGTCTAGTAACATATTTATTTGTAGTTATTGATGCTGATGACATCATTTTTTGTTTCTGTCCAGTCATTTTTATATTTCTATGTTAAAATAAATGTCAAACACCAATGACAAAATAATCATAATGCTTTGACAAAAAATTCTTTCGAGCTAAAATGCTTACAGAATGTGCAAAACTAAATTTAATGCAGTGGAAAGCTTAGCAAACACTTAAAATTTGATTTGAAAAGTTATTAATTAAGATTCACCATGGAATTCATTTTCAAAAAACATTAGGTTTGAAATTTTATACAAATGAAAGAATTTTTAATTCAAAATTTCAGAAAATTATGTTTTAGGGGGGCAGTGCGCCAATGGTCCCCCTTTGGCTATGCCCCTGATTATTGGTATCATTTCCAAGATCAAGGGTGGGACTAATAACATCTTATGGAATTTCAACTCTGTCAAATATTGAACAACTTTAATCTTTTTATGATAGCAGCCTTAATTGAAGCAACAAAATTATCAACCCATATATTTTGCACGAATACGCAATGGCACAGTTTTGCAACACGTGTGCCTTGCAAAATCCATGAAATAATAATAATTTGAAACGAATGTTTATTATGGCCAATTTTTTTGCTGAAACGAATATGTAAGAATTTTTTGACCTACGAAAAACCTGATTTCCGAATTGTGCAAAAATTCCAAATGGTAGCCATACATTTTGGAAAAAAAGCAATGTCTTTGCAACGAATGGGTCTAGAATAAAAGTCTTGGTGTCTATACCTAGGTCTTTGGGTCAACAAAGAGTCTGAAAACATGTTTGAGGATCTGAGAGCACTCCAACACCCATTTCTTAGGAAAGTGCCTTTTAATTCAAAATTTAGTGCATAAACGTAAAATATTATAAATCATAATTATAGATAAAATAGATTGTAACTTATGTTTAATCTAAATGGGGTTATCCGCACATAAAAATTTAAGATTGCTGCGAAAATTCCGATTCACAACAATTTAAAATTTAGTACATGGTTTAACTGTTTACAACTACATTTAAATTACAATATGTGCTGCTTCTACCTTGTAACAAATAATTAGTATATTATTCATATATCAATTAAACAAACAACGTCTTTTGAAAAGTGTTCAATGTCAAAACTAACATGGATTCTGGCTTAAGAGCATTCTTAACAGACTGTTGTAATTCATTCACTGAAAGTTTCAAAATTTTCTATTTATCATCAACTTTTATTCGCTTCATTTGACGAATGTTTCGTGCAGTTGTCATTCTTAAATATTTAACTTGGGTAATAAACTGCTTTTCAGTCAGTTTCTCTAAAACAATTATATTATTCTGGTAATTGGACCACCATGTAATTTACATACCTGTTGAATTTTTAAACTTTTGGCAGCTTTCACTTCTTAAGGACTTCTTTTTTTTCAAGTGTCGCACTTTTTGTAATTTTCACTATTGCCAGAAAGTTAGATCTTCTAGCGTCATGGACTTCATCAGACACCCTAGCCTACTTCCATTTCTTCTTTCTCTCATCCTATGTGAATGACTGCCGATATCTGCCGATCCACCGGAAACAGATATGCGGTTGTCCAATTCAGGGAACTCCGATTCGCACCTACACTTGGTAATGGCGCATATTGTAATTTGGTTTCATTAATAACAGTTTCTGAGGTGGACTGTTTGAAGAATGCAACTTTAGATAAGTGTCTCTCAACATTATCTGTGACTTTACTTAGTACTGTTGCATACAATCCATTTTCCCCTAATGGATCCGTAGCCATTTTGAATCTTGAATTCTATAATTTGTGAATTTTCACGCCTTTGCTTTCTTGTTATCCTTTTATCAAATCCCATGACTTCCATAAAGCGGAATATTATTGCAATACCAAGTTTCTCATATAATCGCACACCGCCAAAATGTGTGCTTTTGGATGTAAGTTTTAAATACAAACACTAGTTTGTTAGAGTTTTCGTCAACAACCGATACAAAAAATTTCATTATGCTTTCAAAAAAGGTAAAAAACAGTTTTGAGATATCCGCAATGCTACCAAATCTACTATTAACAAATCCTTTAAACTTTTCAGTATCTAGATTGTTAGAATCTAACCAAATCTTAAACTCTTCTTAGCGGGATATAGATTCGGATTTTCATAATTTCGTGCATTTTTAAAGTTTTTCACGTTAAATATGGCGTCCATCTTAGAAAATGGGTGTCGGAATGCTCTGAGACACTCAAGCATGCTTTCAGATTTCTTGTTGACCCAAAAAAACTAGGTATAGACTCAAATACTTTATTTCCATACCTATTGCTTGCAGATATATTTTATCTTTTCGAAAACATCAAGAGTCGTTGTAGGTAAAAAATTCTTACAGGTTCGTGTTCAGTGGATTATTTGGCCATAAAAAACAGTGGTTTCAAAATTTTGACCAGATTCGTCCAACTCTAATAATAATGTATATTGTTCCTTTAATATTTGGCCAGTCCTAGAAACGCTTCGACCAATTAAGCTTCTCGCGAGTTAGGCCAGAAAGCATACTAATTGAAATTGAATGAATATATTTTAGTTCAAATGATTTAAAACAGTCACAATCCATCATTGATTTTTAAGTTCTTTTTAATTTAATGAACCTATGTCAAAATATGCCTTTCATGACATTTCAGCCACAAATGTTATCGTATTTTTCAAAAAAACAAAAGTATGCCTTTTATGAGTTTAAGACCTCCTATTTAACTGCACCCCACTTCTGAAAAACATCTAATTTAAAGCAGACTGCGAAATAGACCAATAGAAATAATATTACTTTCATGACTTTTGGTTGCCCTAATTATTAATTAAGAACAACCTCATTTCTCAAGTAAGCTTAATATCGACCTCCTGCTAATAAAAATAAATAAATATTAAGTAGACTACGCGCTAATATATCAGAAAAGCTTGTTTTGTTGCATGACAACTTCTATATCATGGAAAAGCATAGCTTTTCCTCGAAAATTCCATTTTTAAATCTAGTTTTATCTCAGAATATGTTATCCGGTAAAATCCTGTAAACAAGTTAAATTTTCCGGGATACCGGATATCCAGATGCGGTTGTGTAGTGGCCGGATTCCGGCAGATCCCTATATACAGGGTGTGTCAAAAGTAACTTGACTTTTAACTAACTAAAATATTCAACCAATCATAGAGAAGATGATGAAATATTTCGTCATTTTATAACTATATAAAGAGAATTTTGTTATGCAAAAATGGAATTTGCACAATGGATATTAGTTAATGCTAATTTGCTCAATAACGTGCTTTGGTGAGATGAGCCCTATTTTCTATGGATGGAATGGTCAACCATCATAATTGTACCATATGGGCGCCTGAGAACCCAAGGAAAGTAATAAACAGAAGGCTTGCACCCTGAAAAATGATGTGTGTGGATGACATTCAGTGTAAATTATGTGCTCAGGTCATTTTTCTTTCTGGGTACAGTAAATCAGGATAATTACACCGGTATGCTTCATGACCATATGTTTCCACAACTAAGACAGAAACGAAAAATGCAGTCTGTTAATTTTCAGCATTACGGTGCACCACCACACTACTCCAAACAAGCCAGGGATTTCGTCAGCATTCAGTTGCCAGGGAAACGTGTTATTGACAGAGATTTTGGTCATGCATGACCTCCTAGATCACCTGACCTGAGTCCACTTGACTTTTATTTTTGGTCTACTCTAAAGTCACGGGTATATCATACATACATTCCAACCAACCTGGGTGATCTAAAAAGGAGGATCATACAAGAAGTTGATTCACTTAATATTGATGAATTACATCGAGCTGTCCAGAACGTGATACCAAGATATTAACTTACTATTGAGCAGAATGGAAGACTATTTGAACATTTGTTTAAATATATCTGTAATTCCCCTTATTAGAGTTTGCTTATTTACATATATTATAGTTTGCTTTCATATAAATAAAAAGTTATTGCAATTTGGAAAGTCAAGCTACTTTTGAAGCACCCTGTATACATCTGTTCAAATACCAACCACAGCCACTTACATAATACAAAAAAATTCCTAAAACCACTCAATTTATGTAAAATTTAGAAACCTTAATTTTATCTATCCCCAATTATCATATTAAGATGATAAGCATATGCTGATAAATACATCGAACTTTGGAATTAAATCAAGTAATAAAAATACATATTTTAGACTCTCAAATGGTGGAAAAATATATTGGCATTCTCTCAAATGCTATGCCTTAGAAACTCTAACAAGATCAGATTTATTTCTAAAAATTCTCAATCTCTATATGATTTTAAAACATTTAATAGGGAAATTGAGTTAAACTCCGGTTTTCCTAATTGCATATTGCCTTGAAGAAGTATTTATTTCATTTTATCAGTTTCTGATAATTGTAATTTAAGCTATTTATTTCTATATTTAGAAAATGTTCCTAAGTTGTTTTAATACCTAATGTACAAAATGTAGTTTAAATCATTTAACGATTGCTGTTGTGTTTTTATAATCTCATAAACAATTACAGGTATATATTAATTAGATTAATAGTTTTAAGTACTTTACATATACTTAAATATATTTTATATAGCTTTGATATTCATCTTCAATTTAAAATTTTTGATTCTTTTCACTTGAAGTTACATATTTTGTAGAATTACTTTAATTACCATAATCATTTTTCAATTTCATGATTGCTTAATGCTATTTTGCATACTGTGTACGAGTATGTGCCTTGTAAAATCAATATATTTGATCATTTTTGAGTAAATGAATTTTTTATGAAAACGTGTTAGTCTTTTGGTAATTAAAAATGTTTTGCGAGTTTCATGACATCTAATTGATTGGTTTTTGAAATGGCGTTATGTATTCATTTGTGATTATCAAAAATTACTCATTGACTCAAGAAAAATGCGAATGTTAACGTTTTTAACATTGTAAAGCTGTGTATAGCATTGAAAGCGTTTTGTTTTTCGTTTAGAAATTTGGAGTTTCATTTTCTACTTTCTAGATCAATACATAAATGCACATGTTAGGAATAATGTTAGCAACGATTTTTATATTCCTTTTCTTTAAGGTTTATACAATACGTGTGTTATTATCAAATTTTCTCAGGATTATGCATCACATGAGCGTTTGAAAATTCATACAATTTATTATTTTCAAAAACAAGTAAAAATAATAGTTTATAAATATTTATACTAATACTGTCATGAAATTTTCATTTTGTTCAATACCTATGATGAAAAGATATCTTAATTTAAAAATAAACTAAGAGAAAGGATCTCGTTCTTGAATGTTTATACTAATAATGTCATTAAATTTTCATTTTGTTCAATACCTATGATGAAACGATATCTTACTTTAGCACTAAGCTAAGAGAAAGGAAAAACATCTGAAAAAAATGTAAGTCTACAAACGCGGAAAAGTCATGGGCCATGTAAACTCAAAGAAAGGAAAAACGTCGGAAAAAATGTA
This sequence comes from Hofstenia miamia, assembly GCA_900660155.1. Classification (NCBI taxonomy): domain Eukaryota; kingdom Metazoa; phylum Xenacoelomorpha; order Acoela; family Hofsteniidae; genus Hofstenia; species Hofstenia miamia. Next base: position 978,228 of record CABFPE010000278.1, on the reverse strand, counting down.
AGTCTACAAACGTGGAAAATTCATATATCCGGTATTTATTTAATTCTTAATATAAAAGACACTGATGAAATTATAAAATGTAAGCAATTTCTTATAATACAAAATAAATATTTTTAAACGTTTTGTATTATATGTGTATCAATAAACGTTAACAACCAATTTACGATACTAATATAAATAACACAATATGTTATCAACAATCTTGAAACGTTTCAAATAAAAATTCCTACTTGCAAATATTTTATTCTTGAATTCAACGAGAAATACGTATTGAAAAAATATGTATTTCATTTGTACCAGACAGTGATTGATAAATCGTTTTACTTTATTAACATTTTAGTTTTGTAGCATCTTTAATTTACATAATTGTATAAATTGGGAAAAACATATAATAATAGAGATTGTTTTCCATCTTGCGGAAAAAATTGTCTATTGAAAGAATTCTAATATCGTAGGATTTGAAAATGTTTTAATTAATCGTGATAATTTTTAAAGGTATTTCGATTTCATGTTTGATAGTTAAAAATCTTTGCGATTGGATACATTTTGACATTTGAACAATAGGGTATAGATAAAAAATTACGCAATGTTAACATTGTCTGTTAAGAATTGCAACTTTATACACATAATGGAATTTTACATGATTGTACTGTCTTTATAATTTGTTACATTTTGATAGTTGAACAATGGTAATAGATAAAAATATGTAATGTTGACATTATCTGTGAAGAAGTGCAACTTTATACATAGAGCGGATTAACGGAATTTCACATTGATGAAAGAAAGGCAACTACCCTGAAAGATTTCAAACTTTTTGGTAAGCTATTTTTATAATTAAATCTCAGATATTGTTTTTATTCTTAACGCTTTTTTTGCAATATTATTTCTAGTTAGTTTTATAGATATTTCTTTTAAAAACGTAAGTCAGTTTTATTTTAATGAATTGCTGCGAATTTAATGTCTGGTGTTAAATTTATTATGTACTTTATTATATATAAAACGTCGTTTGTTTGTTAATACACACTTTTAATTGAATTTCTTTAAACTTTTAACAGTCATTTGTTTTATATGTGATCTATCATCTCATTGTTTATTAATCATTAATTTAGATACTACTGTGGGTAATTCATAACGTGCAACTGCACATTGCGCATGTTTCCTACAGCATTCCCATCCCAACATGAAAGTTTGACGAATATTATCATTGTTCATTGAACTGTAGATGAAATTCGTTATATGAACTTTATCATTTAGTAGTGCATTTTATATTTTCTTTGTAAATAAATTTATTATTTATAAATGTTCGTTTTCTTTGTATGGTGAGAGTATGTGTCTGTGGAAGCATGTATTTATATTTTTAAAATTATTTTTACCTGGAAATATTTATTGATTCAAGTTTTAAAACAGTTTTTATTTTTGCAATTGACATGTATCATCTGTGAAACATATTTATTTTTCTCAATATTTTCATTTGAAAATAATTGTTAGTTACTACTGTTACCAAAGAAAATCAATCATAAAATGTAATTCCAACAACGTAAATTTTTTGAAAATATAATTTCAATTGTATTTAAAAATTATTTATGTAATATGAATAGAAAAATTGTTACATTTTGAACAATAGATTGCAACAATTCTAATCTCATGGGATTTTCGAAAATTCCTCAACCTCTATGTGTATAATAAATTGGTTACATTTTAAACAACAGACTGCAAACAAATGTGTTTGCCAACAAAAAACCAATATATTCCAATGACGTCAGAGATACACAGACGGTCAAAGTACACAATTACATAATATCCATGCCCGCCAGAGTCAAAGGTCAAAAATATCCACGGGGTCTTATTATACTACTGAGGTGTTTTTGAATTCGTGTCTTCAAATGCCTTTTGGTTTCACCAATGTAGAAGCTGTCACACTTCTGACAATTATATTTATATACAATTGATGGAACCAAACGTTTTTGAAATGGATTTTTGTCACAAATTAATTTTGATGTTTTTTCCGAATTTAAAATTGGTATAATTCTTGATTTCCTTAGTTTTTTATCAAAATTATATAAATATTTCTTAAGAAGTGATTGGTGCGGTTTAATAAAATGTAGTTTGCGAAATATATTATCTTTGTGTTCTAATGAATAGGATGTTAGAGCTTCTTTCGATGTTTTTTGCAATAACTTTTATGGTTACCCATTAGATCTTAGATTTTCAAATATTTTGACAGAAGCCTTTGTAAGTAGTTAGATGATAGTTTTCTAAACAAGATTTTCGGAATTGAATGTTTATAGTTATTATCACAGTATGATTGAAATGGTATATATAATCCGGTGTTAGTAAGCTTTTAAAAGCCGGTATTTTAAATCCCATTGATGTTTTCTTCAATGTTGCATCTAAAAATTCCATTGAATCTTCTTCTTCTTATTCACAAGTAAATTGAATTTCACTTAGTGGCGCATGAATGTAATAAACATTGATGCATGATCTTCGTTTTCCATCAAACAAAAAATATCATCGACAACGTTTGTAATTATTGGTGGTTTTTTTAAGTTTAGAAAAGTCTTTTCGATTAAATCCATTGCTAAATTCGCAAACGTTGGGCCTAATGCTTCTTTCAATCATAGGATTCAAATGCACTTTTAAAAATTCTGAAAAATATTTTTTGTGATTCTTTGTTAAGGTTGATATACGTGAATCATATAAATCTAGGATTTCCAACATTTTTCTTAACTGATTTATGAATACGGCGCAATGCTTTCAATTGTGAATTTTTAAATAAATCAACATGATCTTTTAAATGTGCTGGTATTTTGATTTTGAGAAGTTTTGGTATTAATTCTTATTTAATGCACTCCTGGTCAAATTGAAATCTTAGTTTTTCTTGATTGGTATAATGAAAGATCTTCATTGCTTAGACACGTTGTAATAATATTTTTTGCTTGAATATTAAGCTTTTTTATCCTCTTATGAAAAAAACGAAAATTGTATTTGAAAGTACTCTCGGTACTTACTGTACAGTCACATATTTTAGTTAAATTTAATTTATTTGTAAATTTATATTTTAACCACCATAATAATTCTTTGTTTTGACTGACGAAGGTACAATAAGTACTGAAAGTACTTTCAATTAAAATTTTCGTTTTATATATATATATATAAAGGGTACTATTCGGATTAATTAACATTTTTTCAATTTTTGTGGCAAATCAAAAACTAATGGTAAACATTATATTTTACAGGTAAATCACGACAGGAAGTATTTTAGTTAATGTGTGACGTTGAGTTATTCAATGAAAGCCAGACAGTTTATCTTCCCTCGCTTTGTTTTAGTGTGGCCGGGTTGATGTCAGTGGCTACATGCCATTTTTCTCGGTGAACTAGATTGTTGTTCGTTTGAGGTTGCAGTAGAGTTCTGCTGACGGACCAGTAAACCTAGTACTCGCAGGTAATATCGTAACAGGTGTTTCTTGGTAATTTGCCAACCTCCGTATAAACACTACACCTGGTGGATTTTCATTAAAACGGGTACTGCAAAATTTTTTAGTTACAGTATTCTATTTAAGGGGGTACCATCACAGAAAATTTACCAAAATACTATAAATTGTAACATTTTTTTATTTATTAATTTTTTTCTAGATATACTTCTTTAAACATATCCAAAATAATTTTTCAGAAAATACATCAAAATTTCATGAAACAGAGGGAATAACATATCAATCTGGTGGATTTTAGGTAATAGTCGCACTTTAACTGTGTTTTTCTGCACTTTTTGTTTTCTTGCATTTTGCATATTTTTTGGCAAAAAAAATCTTCAAGAAGAAAAGGAGTACCAACATCAAATTTGGCATGTATATAGTACACCCATTGGTCTATGCAACTACAGAAAGATTTTTTATGTTATGTCTTTAATTTTTTAGAAAATTGGTTTACGCATATTTAATGAGCTGAGTACTAATTAAAAATGCAAATTTATGCATGCTACTACTTATCATTTCATAAATTGCACAAAATCTCTCTGTGGTTGCATANTTTTTATGTTATGTCTTTAATTTTTTAGAAAATTGGTTGACGCATATTTAATGAGCTGAATACTTATTAAAAATGCAAATTTATGCATGCTACTACTTATCATTTCATAAATTGCACAAAATCTCTCTGTGGTTGCATAAAGCCACTAATTAGCTTTAATATGATATATGGTTTGCCTATATAAATGATTCACATCACCTGAAATAATTAGCCACAAAGTATATTCTTTTATTTTCTTTTGTATTAAGTTCCCATGGCAACCAAATTTCCGATTCCTCCGAAATTTTGTTTTTTCAACGTTACAACCTTCGCTCATTACATGCATACCATTATTTTTTAACATAACCTCAAATCTGAGAAAATTGATTTTCTGTGGGGGTACCCCCTTAAGTTATTTAAAGTGTTTCAATTGGTCTAATTGCTATGTAAAGACCGAGAACCTGCTAGCCAACGCAATATGAAATTTTTTTGGAATATTTTGTGTTGAATTTCTATACGATTTTATAACAGTTCATTTTTTGAGAAACAAATTTGTTTTCACAACTAATATAAAGTTTTTTCTGTTTGTTTTGTTTATATTTTGGTTATATGGGTTCCAAGATAGGTTGGTATCATAATTGAAGGTGTTAGGAATAATACCTGTTACCGGCATACCGGAGTTTGGAGGGGCCACTTCGTGCATAATATATAGGTTTTATTTGCAATCTAGCAAGCCTATATTGTATTAGATTGTCTCTTATTTACAACAGAAGTGAGTGCACTGCATATTTTTTACAAATTTTAACATACTTTTTTGAAATTGGCAACATATTGATTTGTATTGTGGTGAATAATTGAAGACAATTTAACAAGTATTTTTTAATATTCAAAATTTCCTAGTTAACCCATATATATATATATATATATA
>CABFPE010000278.1:953598-964854 GCA_900660155.1 Hofstenia miamia | reverse complement strand
TTGGGACAATTTCGGTGAATTTTAATTTGGTGTTCAATATTTTAATTCTTTCTTTGAAAGTTTTAACTTGGTTGCATAAACACGGATTTTTTAAATATATTGGACAATTATGGTTCTTGTCATCGTTTGTTTGATGAAGTTGATCTTTGTTACTTTCTTTAAACATTTTCGTTGAATATTTTTTGATAAGTTCGATGGGATAGCCATTGTCTTTTAAGATTTCGAAAATTTTATCTGTGGCAGAAGTTAGATGTTCGTAATTTGAGGATGTTGATCTTGCTCGATTAAATAATGCTGTAATTGTGTTGAATTTGTAGGAAATATTGCAATTCGAAAAATACGGAATGTATAGGCCGGAATTTGTTGATTTTATATGCCAACTTGTTTCGTAATGATCATTGAAATTGTGAATTGTAATAGAATGTTGTTTAGATAATTCAAAAATATCTTCGCTTCATCTTTGTTGTTAAAAATTGCGAATATGTCATCTACATATATTGATAGTAGCATTGAGGAGTAGATAAAGTTGATGATCTTATGAAATCGTTTTCTATAATATCCATTGTAAATTCTAAAATTGTGGGTTCAAGTGCCGATCCCATGGCCTTTCCATTAATTTGACGGATAAAGAACTCCATTAAATAGAAATGGGAAGTTCATGCAGCACATATTTAACAATTTTAATAGTGTCTTATGGTTAATTGGTATTTCTTCTTCTGGTATTAATTTAATGATGGGATTAAATGTTTTGTTTAATGGAATAGTTGTGAATAATGACTTCACGTCATAACTTACTAGAAAACGTTTAGCATTATTTGTTTCATATGTTTCTTCTTGTCTTGTCAAAAAGTCATTTGTGTCACGTGGATTAAACTTTTTTGGAATGCATTTCTTAAGCAAATTATCCAACCATTTAGTTAATTTTGTACTTTGGAAATTGATTGTTGATAGGATTGGTCGTATAGTTGGATCTTTAGGATTTTTATGTATTTTTTTAATTTTGATAGGTATTCTGATTTGTCCATGATTACTATTCCATTGCCTTTGTCAAATTTGGAAATATAGATAGATTAATCAGAAGCTAATGATTTTAAGGAACTAATCAAGTTCTTTACTTTTCTAGGAATTTTGGGTTGCTTGAGGTAGCTGTTCAAAATTTTTCTGATTTCTAACTACAAATTTTAGAATTGATGTCATTTGCTATGATAACTGATCACTAGCAAATAATAAATATGGTGGATTTTACTTGAAAAAACATTAAAAACACCTTATAATTGAGCTTAGATTTACAGTTTTAGCTCCACAAATCCTCATGAAACACATGGTGCCACATTTTATCTTCATCCCACCACAAGTTTGGTGGGGAGCCCCAGTAATAGACAAAACTTAGAGTCCAAAAGGTGAGCAATTTGGATGCATGTTAACTAGTGCGTGCATTACTTTGAAAATACTTTACAACCGCAACTTGTAAGATAAAAACGCAATTGCAAGACTTAGCAGCAGCTTAATACGCACTTTGAAGGTATTCACTGCAATTTATTCAGCTTGCTTAAAGAATTAGCAGCAGGCTATAGGAACTATTTCAAGTTTTAAATGTAGTCTTAAAAACGAGAAGATCTTAATTAAATTTAATTCTGTAACTAGATTTCACTTATAAAAAGTAATAAATTTTAATGCTTACAAAGACTTGAGTGCATGACGTATTTTATTTTCGCGTTAAAAGAAATCACTGCTGAATTAACGCTGTACTTTGTAAGATATGGACGCAATTTTCTTACAATGCTGTATTAATGCTGTACTTTGGAGGATATGCACGCACTCATCACCATGGGTCAAACTAATTATTTTAACTGATTTCATATATTATATAAATAATAGAAACCTGTTGCTATATTAATACAAGGGGGATTTATAAATTTGTTAACCAACAAATTGATTCTAACACATACGTGTTAAAATTCCATTAATCAATAGCAATAAGTTTGACAGACGCTATTTAACAGATTGACTAAATTGGGAAATCTATGGAACATAATTCTATGTTTTGACACAGAGCAATTGAAAGACACTTCTTTCATACTTATGACATCAGAGATCACCAGGGGCGTATGCAGGATTTTCTGACGGAGGGGGGACATCATCATTATTACGCAATGCGGGGCAAAGCCCAGCGAAAATTTTTGAAAATAGACCCTTAATTATGCATTTCACGATCCTAGATTTTAAATTTTTTTATGAAAATTTATTTGATTTATCCATTTAAAATCAAATTTGGAAACTTGACGCGTACGCCACTGGAGATCACTATGTTTCCAAAGGCAGTAATGATCAACCACCATTCCATTTTGAAACAACTGAATTATCTACATTCTCTCTACAATAGCTCCATGCTAAATCCCCAAAGAACATTTATAATGTGCAACCATTTTTCGCATTGTGGAGGAATGTTGACATTGCTTATGGGCATATTTAGTGGACATAACATAGTTATAATGGATGGATTCGATCCTAAATACTACTTGGAAACCTTTAGGAAGTATGAATGTAATTACCTTTTGTGCACGCCTGTGATGCTCACAATAATGTCAAAATATCCCGATCTATCAAATTACAATTTGAGCAACACTCTTACAATAGTATGTGGAGGGAACAAGATTAATATGAAGGCTATAAAGGAAATAAAAGCAAAGACGAAAATAAAAAATAGCGTAGATTTCTTTCAGGCATACAGTTCGTGTGAATATCCAATAACTCATTTTACTCAATCACACATAAATTCAATTAAAAATTATTTAGAGCCAGCAGCTCCCCCAATACAATTTAAGATAATAGATGAACAAACCAACTTCGAATGTACAAATAATGAAGTTGGTAAACTTTTGATAAAGTCTCCGTCCACTATGATAGGATATTTAAATGATCAAGTGAAAACGAAATCTGTTTTCATTGACAGTGATTGGTATAATACTGGTGATATTTCACATTTTGATCATGATAGAAATATGTATCTATCTGCAATAGTATTCGAAGGAGAACCAAATTTTCAGGAATTTAAAGTAAGTTATGAAAAACTTGAGCATTTGTTCTGGTAACACCCTGCTGTGAAAATTGCTGGAGTTGTTGGAAAATTAATTAATGTGAAAGGTTTTGAGGAGGTAGTTAGAGTAATGGAAATGTGTGGTGATATTTACCCTGTGGATGTTGAGAATTTTTGAAACAAATCAACTCTCTACATTCAATCTACAGTAATTCCATGATTAATCCCTTAAGAATACTACTACTGTGCAACCACTTTTCGCATTCTAAAGAATTTTGGCATTCCTTATGAGCAAATTTTGTGGGCAGAACGTTGTTACCATGGAAGGATTTTATCCTAGGTTTTACTTGGAAAATTTTATTCAGGTATCAATGTAACTAAAGGTTTTGCACCCCTGTAATGCTAAGATTGCTATAAAAATATCCAGATCTATCACATTACGATTTGGGTAATGCCCAAACAATAGTATGTGGAGGGAAAAAATAAATATCAAGGTTGTAAACGAAATAATGGATAGGACGATGATTAATAATAGCGTCGCATTCTTTCAGGCATACGATTCATGTGAATATCCAATAACTCATTTTACTCAATCACGCATAGATTCCATCAAAGATTATTTAGAGCCAGCAGCTGATCCGATAAAATGTAAGATAATTGATGTACAATTGAACATAGAATGTGCAATCAATGTAGTTGGTGAACTTTGGATAGAATTTTCTTCCACTATGATAAGATATCTTCATGATCAAGAAGAAACGAAATCTGCTTTGATTGACAACGATTGGTATAATACTGGTGATATGGCACATTTTGATCAGTATCGAAATATACATCTGTCTGCAAGAGTAAGTGAAGAAGTGCTTAGATTTAAGGAGTTTATTCAATTAATACACTGTTAGTTATTGGGTGCTAAATGCAACATTTTGCTTTTGTTAATATTTTGTCATGTAATGTTTTACCTTAATCAGTAATAGAAAATTTTATTAATGTATTGAAAAATTACTAGATGTTCATTATTGTATACTATCATAAAAATGGGGCGTACATAACTCCCATGTTTTCAGAATTTTGGACCCTTGCTATATAATAAATTACGAAATCTATTGCGAAGTGTGCATTGCAAAAATTAGCAATTTAACAGTATTCTGTTTGTATTTCCAATGAAATCATATTACAATATTTTAATTTAATGAATAGCATGTAAAATAAGTTTTACCTATCCAGCAAAGAGAAACAGTGGAATAAATATTCAGACGAAGAACACTTCATCACAACAAATATGAATTATGTCCTACAAACTTTTCAATTATTTTGCTTAAGCTCAGGAGGAAATTTGAAAATCTTGGAATATGGAGAAATTTACGGGTAAATGTGCTTTCTTATTATAACAAAAATTTGCAACTGGATTGTGGGAAAAAGCTGTACCTCAGGCAAGACTCAAAGCAGCGTGTTAAGTAGATTGCATGTTTTTAGATTAGATATATACTACCATTATGCTTAGTCAAAGTATTAACCCTAATCCTCACAACCTTTTTTATGTACGTTGGTTTAACAAGGGGGTAAAATACCCCCTCCAGGTTTATTTTGATATATGAATGCTGATGTCATGAAGTTTGTCACAAACGTAATATGGGATAAAATTTTAAAAAAATTCCAATAATAAAATTTTTAACAAGGCATTTTTGTTAACTTCATAACTTTTTGTAAAAAAATTAGTGTCTTATGTCGAAATCGTTATCATTATTGGTCAACTTTTAATTTTTTTCAATTCAAAACACAATTTCTAAGGTCTAGTAATATCTTAAGGTATATTAATTTGTAGTTATTAGTGCTGATGTCAGCATTTTTTTGCTTTGATATTGAAAATTTCAGTAACTTTTTTAATTAATGTTATTCTTTCATGTAGTTCAGAATTTGTTCCTTGCAAGCGTATACTACGTCAAAGTTACCATTCTACTATTCTTTCCTTCTTTAAGCGCCAAGCACTTCTGCTAAATATATTTTCGACAATAGCCTCTGATTTTTCAGACTCAATTGAACTTGACAAAATTTTGTACATCAGTTCCTTTTCCTATTCGAATTCTATGCATTCCTGTCATAAATATTTAAAAGCTTAATCAAAATCTCAATCTTTGCTTTCTACATTATCATATGATAACATTTCTGCATCTTCTTCGCAAAATATTGCTGAACCTTTCATAAAAACTTCTGTTCCGTTTTATCAGATCCACTTCCATCATATTCCTCAGTTAAATACTCATCAACTTTCATCAATGAATCCGATGCTAGTCTTCATTCAATTTCGCCTCATTCTATTTATACACTTCTAACATTGATTAAATCTCACACTTCTCCTTATGATACATATATATATATATATATATATCGTTTTATTAGTAAAATTGTAACAGTTGCTAATGTTATTTGAAAATCCGCTCTAATGCAGAATACATGATTCTTTTAATTGGATTTATCAATCACAACCACCAGAATATTAGTTAACAAAAATCCCACAAAATGTAAAAGAATTTTCGTATTTGTCTTAATCCCTAGTGATTGGAAAACAGAGAAGTGGGTTTCATAGAAATTTATGACTACGAATAGCATTATATTAACACTTTTCGATAATGCCTCATGTACTTATTACTCAACTTGATATCCGAAGAACTTCTAGTGAAATTAGAGAAATACACCAGGCATCAGCATTTGACATTAATATTATATTATAAAATACTAATGCACTAAGATCGTAAAATAAATTTTTTTTAAGAAGCAGAAACCTAATTTAAATACCTAGTTTCATCAAATTTTCCATTTATTTTAGTTTATTTTGACTATTTTAATGATTTGTAATATTTTTATATATAGAATTGTTATTTATAATTATTTAATCGCATTAGACAATATATTGCTCATAATTATAAATATAAAGGATTAATGAAGCAGCTCAAATGTCTAGATACGCATAATAAATTCCTTTGCATAAATATATTTGAAGAAATACGTAGAACTGAAATGCGTCAACACTATTGGTAAAAATCAACTGCAACATAACGTCATACAATACGTTAAATATACTGTAAACCTATGCGTAAAAAACCCGAGTATAATGTAAACTTCACTGTTAACATTTTTTCGTGAATTAATTCCGAGTGCAAATCACCGATTTGGTTTACAGTCAACTTAAAGCGCCATTTTTAATAGTGTTTTTTATGGTTGCATTTTCTCTTGTTAAAATATTGAATTTGGATCACTTCTCTAATTGCTTTATCACTAAAATAATAATTTATAGGCTTATCTTACAAAATCATCAAATATCATAACATCAAAATTCATAGAATTGAATTGAATGCTTTAATTAACACTAATTATTCGACACAACTGCAGTTATGAGATATATTGTGTTATATTTGTTGTGTAATAGATAGAATTGCGAAACCCAAATTGTTTATGCGATAGGACGCTTTCAGATTTTAAGAATACATGTAGTTGGATATACAACCGCTTTTCAAAGAGCTTGCTGATGGCAAAGCAAAGAAAATACTAAAGATGTTTATATTTACTATTACATGCATAAATTACTAACGTCAGATCATAGAGCAAATAGCTGGAGCAATGATATAGTGTGCGGTAAACTATATTCATGTGTGGTTCTGAAATTGCAAAATCTTAACATAAAATGGTGCTGCTGCAAGTATACATTGCCTGTATTAACTGACCCCCTGTATCAAGTAGCCCGGTTTCCACTCAATACACTAAGAACATTGATAATTGCTGGAGAATTTTAGGATTCCTTCAATAACATAGTCAAAACCTATCCTGTAATGTTTGAAGAAACTACTCTATATAGGACTGTCTATATTTCTTCTTTTTATAAATCATTACATTTTAACACTTTTCAGTTTCTGATAAGTATAACGATTTATGTAATTCGTTGAACTCCATTTGAAATTTGCCCTGATCAATGAATAATGTAGAATCCAGATATTTATGCTTGTAGATATTTAGAAAAGCTCATAATTATAATAATTGTAAAAATAATGCTAAATCTTACAAGTCACAAGCTATTTTTCCATGGCGGTGAAAATTCCAATAGAAATGTTGCTTAATATTGGTTGATCTCCTAGTAACTCAATATAGTACACAGGTTTCATTTTATCCTTAGAAAAGAGCATTCAATTGAAACATTTGATAAATTCTAGAAAATATTCTATATCAGAATTTTAGAAAATTGTGAATATATTATACAATTCTAAAATAGCAAATTTCCTAAAACTACAAAAAATTCCATAGATAAATATGAATTCTGCAATTTTCCAAATCAAAATTCCTAACTGAGGTGAAAATGTGGATTTTTAGATCGGGCTTAAATAATTTATGTAAAAATTGTTGTAAAACAAATTTTAGCAAATGAATAAATTGCTACTTGTGCGGCTGCAAGGGTCGCGTTTCCATAAGCAACTCAATGTCAAATACACAGAGCCGTAGAGAAGGTAAATAGGCTATGGTGCGAATATAAGCTGTGGCCCTCACCCATCACAACAATCATGACATTTATAAAAGTTTCTTATTCAATAAAATCTACCATACACAGGCTACAACGGTATTATTTGAATGTCAATTTATTGACAAAATAATTTCTAATATTTTTGATGTTTAGAAGTGAAATTTGCACATTGAAAACAACATGTTTGTCTCATATTTTTACTAAAAATGTTGTGAAATGTACAGAAACATTATATTACTCGCATTTGTAAAAATTACTTACAATTACTTTGCTAATATACAGAAAATTAAAAACATGATAAACATCTAAGCTCACAATACATTGTCAAAAATACTACACATTAAAATAAGTAAAATATATTAAATGCACCATTACGTTTACAAAATAGTGTATTCGTTTCCATAATCTCATTTTTGTCATACAAAAGGTTTTTTACTATATTACACCAACAAACAAATTTATACTTTAAAAATGTGCCGACTCAATCCAATTTTTCACATCTGATTGTCCTCCAATCAGAGTTAATTTTCTTATGTTTTAACAGTTGATGAAGCCGAGGATATTCTTCACTACAATTTTCACATTTAAATGACTTTAAACCAGAATGCTTTGCAAGATTATGCATTTTTAGATCCCCAGGCCGCGAAGATTCATAAATACACATATCACATTTAAATGGCTTTATACCACAATGCTTTGAAAGATAATGCCTTTTTAGATCCCCAGGCCGCGAAGATTCATAAGTACACATATCACATTTAAATGGTTTTATACCACAATGCTTTGAAAGCGTATGATTTTTCAGATATACAAGCTGCGCAGATACATAACTACACTTATCACATTTGAATGGCTTTATTACAGAGTGTGTAAGATGATGTCGCTTCATACGACTAGGACGTGAACATTGATAATCACATTTATTACATTTGATCTGCTTTGTTTCAGAATGTGCAAGCTGACGACTGTTAAAACTTCTATCGAGTGTGAGTTCAACAACACCTTCCAAACAGTGAAGTTGTTGGAAATCAGGTTGATTCAATTGCTCTTCCATTTCGAAATTGTAATCTGAAACATTACTGAGATTTTCAAACATTCTTTTTATAACATGTTTTATTTATAGTTATTTACTAGTAGTTGTTGGTACCTGTCGCTCCGTTTTACTCGATTTGTTGGATTTATGCACTCACACGTTTTTTCAGTTTGCTTTTATCTCTTTAAGTGGTAAAGAAAGTTGGCATTTCGCTTGACATGGCCTTACTATTTTTGAAATTGTGAATTCCTATTGACCCAATAATGTTTATATATCTTGACGTTTTACTGTTTAATATTACCCGCTGTTGTCTGTTTTCTAAAGTAATGATAAATTAATTGCGGTATCACCAAAATTGTAATTTCTCTAAACCTATCTTTCTATTTTTAAAATTTTGAATTCCTAATGACCCAATAATTGTTTATATATCTTGACGTTTTACTTTTAATATTACCCGCTGTTGTCTGTTTTCTAAAGTAATGATAAATTAATTGCGGTATCACCAAAATTTATAATTTAATAAGCCTATCTTGCTAATAATCAAAATTCATTGAATGCTTAATTAACGGTTAATAATACGACACAATGGAGTTATTGTGAAATATATTGTAATATTTATTGTTGGGTAATAGATCTAAAAGTGTCTTTGGTGTTGTCACCACTCCAAATGACTATGCTATAGGACGTTTTCAGCTTGTGGGAAAGGGCTTTTTCAATATTATACAACTGCTTTTCAAAGAGCTTGCTGAAGGGATGTGTGAAACAAATAGGTGTATAATTATTATTTGTGCTTAACCTTAAGCTGCCTGGGGATTTTCATGATTATGCCATTTTTTAAACGTGTTAGCTTAAAAACTATTAATGCTATGCTCAATCTGACTTTAATAGCCGACGTGATAGAAGTAAGTCTCCTTTTTCTTTTTCGCTCGCAGATACTTTGTGTCGATGTGAGTTGGCAGAGAATTTTCATAATTGAATATATATGAATTGATATGTTCTTTAAATGATAAAAAGAACGATTGCAATCCTGGTAATATTAGTTCTGACAACACTTATATTACTAAATTTGTAGTGGCGGTAGAAAAAACTTAGAAAACGTGACATATATGATACCATGGAAGTGGGGCATAGTGTTTCTCGATTTTTGACTACGTACGACATGATAAAAGCAATTAATAAACTAAAACCCAATAAATCTAGTGGTCCATTTAAAATTCATTCCTTGATATTAAAAGCAACTACCGCTATAATTGCTGAACCTCTCAATTTCGTCTTCAATGAATCCTTAAAACAAAACAGCTTTCCAAATCGTTTGAAACAAGCATATATAACTCTGGTTTTCAAAAAGAAAGATGTTCCTTCTCGAAAGACTGTTATATAATCAAATTAGTGACCACCTTTCAAAAACACAATTTGGTTTCACTTGATGATGCTCTTTTGCATGCTACCGACAATTGGCGATCATCTCTTTTGTCTCTGAACAATTTGTTGCAGGGGCCTATCTTGATTGTTCAAAAGCTTTTGACTCTATTAAACACGATATATCTCATATATGAAAAGCTAGGAATTTCTGAAAGCAGCATTAAATTTACATCTAGTTATCTAACCAGCAGAATTCAGTTCGTCAAAATAAATAATACTTTCTCTAATTGGCGATCTATTAAACAGAGTACCGCAAGGTACCATTCGTGGACCGCTACTATTTAACGTATGTGTAAACGGCATGCAGTAATATACTAATTGTCAATTGATTCAATACGCTGATGATGCTTGAATTTTTAGTGGAAATACATCAAACAAAAATAATGTACATGTATAACAATATTTTGAAAAATGGAGTAAATAATTTAACATTTTCATCTTAAACAACAACTGCAAAACAACTGAATTTTGCATCCTGAATCCTCAGGGAAAAAGTGTATTACTACCCAATTTTCACTTACGTTTAATAATGCCTCATTCTCCCCCAAAGAATCCTTCAAATATCTATTGACTCAAAATTAACATAAAAGCTGCAAGTAAAAGAAATCTTAAAGTGCATGAGTATCAAAAGACTATCACACATAGCTGAACATTTACACTCTGCCAATATGATTCAATTACTTCATGCTTTAGTCAT
The DNA here is from genome assembly GCA_900660155.1 of Hofstenia miamia. Lineage (NCBI taxonomy): Eukaryota > Metazoa > Xenacoelomorpha > Acoela > Hofsteniidae > Hofstenia > Hofstenia miamia. The sequence continues at coordinate 954,155 of CABFPE010000278.1, read as the reverse complement.
GAGTCATATTAGTTATGCAAATACACTTTTTTCAAATTTAAATGAGTCATTAGTAAAAAAAATTTACAATACCGTTAATATAGGCATTGAATGTCTGCCACAAAAACTACTCCAAAACAAGAAATTACATTTTGGCACCCATAATGTTTCTAAATCAATTTTTTGTTTTTAATATTTTGGTTAAGTTTTGTAAAATAACAATTAAATTACGTTCTTATAATTTAAAATCATTTCCAAACTATTGTCATAAGCGCAATATAAGAACAAATCACCTGATAAATGATTTACATGTAGTACTATTAAATGTATGTATAGGAAACTGCAATCTTATTACTTAAATGATTAAGCCGATAGTTTTACGGTAATGGCTATTTTAATATTATGTAAATGCAGTTAGTGTCAATGCCCGGTTGCTTTATTAAATCAAATCAACAAACACTTTACAACTTTGAGTTTAAGTCAGTTACAACTTTACTTGAGTGCACGCACTAAGCTAACGTAAGGTACACATAATTAATTCCAGTTGAGCTGAGGTGGTGCCGTGGACTCAATCATAT
>CABFPE010000278.1:941168-952598 GCA_900660155.1 Hofstenia miamia | reverse complement strand
AGTTAGGAATTTTTCGATTCTTGCCTAGTCTGACTATCGATCAATACATGTATAAAATAATCAATGCTTGAAACGACTGGATAGTCGACACTTAGGGATATTTATATATTCTTAAATGTAGGAGACTCGACTATAATTGACCTGATAAATGACTTTACATGTAGTACTAGTAAATGTAGGTATAGGAAACTGCAATCTTATTACTTAAATGATTAAGCCGATAGTTTTACGGTAATGGCTATTTTAATATTATGTAAATGCAGTTAGTGTCAATGCCCGGTTGCTTTATTAAATCAAAACAACAAACACTTTACAAATTTGAGTTTAAGTCAGTTACAACTTTACTTGAGTGCACGCACTGAGCTAACGTAAGGTACACATAATTAATTCCAGTTGAGCTGAGGTGGTGCCGTGGACTCAATCATCGTTACAGGAGAAGAGGAGCTGTCTTGTGGAGATCGGCTTCGGGCAGTAGCCCATGGAAGAACTGAAGAGGAAACATCGTAATGCTCTGTCACCTAAACAGTGATGGTCAATACTTGATTATTTAATTAACATAACTAGTTAATAAGATAGGAAGGTCTGATGGTTCTACGACTTGGTAACACCTCACCCGCGATTTACCGAGTAATCATTATCAGTAGTTAGACACGGCGTAATAAGCTAGGTGGAGGATGTTACATTGAATCGATTACCAAATAAAATTTAAATGATTAAGAGTGAAATTAAGTTTAAAAAAATTGAAAGCATTTGTTAAAAGCAAATTTCATTTTAGGAAAATCATGGCTAGGATTCAAATGTTTAATAAAAATTATACAATAACACGAATTTAATTTCTATAGCCTGAGCAGAACAGATTTTGCAGTCTTGTTATTTTTTGTAAATATTATAGTTAACATTCTTGATGCTATTCAGATAATAACCAGTCTTGTAATCGAAAATATTATCTGAATAAAGAATATATTATCTTATCTTATCTAGTACTCAGCAGGGGCTTTCAATATTTTACGGATGGTTAATATTAAAAAAGTATTATTATAATGACCAATATTTTTCACCAGGTATTTAGGCCACTCAGCATGCTTTGCGCCTTGTTGTTAAGGCATGTATTGTTGAAGTAAAAGAAATTAACAACATCTTAAATGAAATTCATGTAAAAACTTGTGAAAATTTTTTAGTGAAACTCCAGTAGTTTGTAGAGCACGTAAAAATACATATACAAATTAAAATATACACAAATTTTATTTTCATATAGAAATAATTTTTAAGAAATATTTGGATAAGAGCATAGCAGAATATATATGCCTTTGTTGTGGTTCACTTTTCTTAAGGTTTGATTACATGAAACGGTTATTGCCATAATTGATTTCAGTGTAAAATTGGCAGTTAAGTTTTGCCATACCCAGTTAATAATAAAACATCTGGAGATTAAACATATTAAAAGATCATTGTCAATTATACCAACAATCGCCATTATCTCACTTAACATTACAATAATATAAAATGGCATTATTTTTATATTTTCTATAAAAGTCTAAGCAAAAGATTAAAAAATTAGCATTTTCATTTATAGAAAGAAGATAAACACCTCATTTATATGGTTCACTCTTATTTTTTAGATCTTATTATTTTGTGAGATGAAAGTGTTTAACAATTTTAAGAACAAACCAACAAAAAGTTAAAAAATTGTTAAACAATTTAAGGTTAATTTAGGCACAACTTTAAAACAATTTAGAAAATTTTTTCTTCATTGGTAAAATTTTTGAAAATGCACATTCAATAATATTTGGTAGCCAAATGTAATCATTTACAAGAGGAGCTTATATCTTCTACAGGAAGGCTTTCCATTTTTTCGTCAGTCTAAGATGAACATTCGCTTGCATATATGATTTTAAATTGCTTCCCTTTAATAGTTTTGTTAATAATATGTGCAAAAAGTGCATGATCACTTAATGATTCAAACATTAAGGATCTGAGAGAAATTTCGGAAAATATAAAAAAGTTAATCTAAATTGTTCACTTGATTTGTGCAACCTGTTCTTTCACAGTGCAGACACTTAATTTGTAGAATTTCAGAATTAATAGTGAAATTTATTTAGAGATTTATATATATTACATGTTTCAGATATTGCATTGGCACTATTATTATATTGCACCTAACAAGTTAGGGTGAACACAAGATCTACAATGATTGGAATTTGGTTGATGTTTCAATAATTCTGCCCAAGTCTGACCCGCCCCAAACTATTTTTCTCTGACACCACTGATAATGTCTTGTTCCTAATAGATGGTCATAAACACTTCACTATGAATTTTATTTGAAAATTTGTGTAATGTTTTGATTAATAATTGTATATGCAATATTGTCAATCAGCAATACTAATTCAATTGTGTGTCTGTCTACTAACAAAAGATAAAAATGCATCAATTGTGGTTAAGATCCTGAAATCAAATATTGAAAAACTAGGAACATATTTTTAAGATGACCACCTAAAAATTAATATAGGTAAAACACAATTTATTGTTTTTCACCTAAGCAACTTACAACAATAAATAGAGATATTGAATTAAAAGTTGGTGAAGAAAACGTTAAACAAACAAATTCAGTTAAATATTTAGGTGTTCAAATTGACAATGAATTAAAATTTGCTGAGTTTCTTTTACATAAAATCAGGAAAATTTCTTCTAACAGCTACAATGCTTTGGTGAAACATGCCATACTCAAACAATAAATGCGTTTTGCATATCGCACGTACAAAACTGTTCATTCCTTTTATTATGTCTACCTGCCAAAAGCTGTCAACTATTCACGCAATCGTACATTAGGGCCATAAAAACTGAATTATGCTCGAAAATATGATACTGCGACAGAGTTTCGAAACAAGTACAAAATTTTAACTCCTTTCTATCAAATTCAATCATATGCATTAATGATTTTGTATAAATTTATTCAGAGTTAACCTTCACTAGTATTCCTAATTAACCACATTAAACTGAAAGATTGGAACAATACTATTCTTACAAAAGATCAATTTACCAAGCCCATTTTGCATACAATAATCAAACTTTGGAATTCTCATGAACATTCAGTAAGAATTGAAAAAAATTATAAACACTTTAAGAAAAAAGTCAAAAATTCTTATTGTTACACAAACAACACACGTTAGGAGAGGGAAACACACTACACTCCTTTCAAGACTTTATATAATCACAACCACACGCACAAGTTATACATATTATATAATTCCAATTAGTTTGTAGTGCTTAACTGTTTATTTTTATCTTGTACCATTAAACTAATGAAATAAATTGCTTTTGATTTTTATTATTATTATTATTATTATTTCATTTTTTCTCACAGCTTCATGCTGGCATCCTTCTTAGCTCGGGGAACTCACCAGTTCCCAGAGAGTCTGAGAGCTTACTTCAGGACTCTAGCTGTTTCTAACAATGCTGTTTTCTGTGCTACTGCTCCTTCCACTTTAGTACTCCCAACTCCTCCAGGTATTTCTTATGCTTCTTACTTACTGCTCCTAGTGCTCCTACTAGCTTCCACAGTTTTTCTATTTCGTCTGCCAACTCCCTGTACTTGGCTATCTTCTCTTCCTCCTTACTTTCTACGTTTCTTGTCCTTAGTACTGCTGTCTATCACTGTTCCCAATCTTTTCTCTGTGTCTACAACTACTATGTCTATTCTCCGTGCTTCTACTACCTTGCTTGTCTGGATGTTGAAGTCCCACAGTATCTTAACCTTCTCATTTTCTATGATGCACTGTGGCTTGTACTCATACCACTTATCTCCTGCTTCTAACCCGTGCTGTCTGCTCAAGCTCCAGTGTACCATTTGTCCCACTTTGTCATACCTGAATTTATGCTCATTCAGTGCCAACTTCTCACACCCTGGTATCAGATGGCCTACTGTTTCCCCCTCTTTCTTACATAGCCTACACTTATCACTTACTTCTACTCTTCTATCTATATGCTTCTTCACCCAGTTTGTTCTTATTTCTTGCTCTTGTGCTGTCATTATCCGTGCTTTTTTTTGCTTTTCAGTCCTGCCTTCTTTAACCACTTGTTGCTTTTTTTCTGTCACTCTTTTCTGTGTTCCTCCAATATTCTCCATGCTTTGCCTTCTGCCTATACTTTGATTGCCTCTCTAATTCCATCCTATTCTGGTATGCTGTCTTTCCTTCACTCTCAGTTCTTAGCTTCCTTAACTTCTTAGTGACCTCCATTAGTGACCCTCTAGGTTGCTCTTTTACATATTCCTTTAGCCCTAGTGCTTCTGCTTCTACAGTTTCCCCCACACTTAGCAGTCCTTTCCCTCCCTTATGCCTTGCCATGTACAGCCTATCTACATCTCCATTTAAGTTGAATGCTCCCTCTGCTGCTAGTATCTTCCTTGTCTCCCTGTCTATTTCCCTCAGTTCATTCTTATTCTACCTAACTATTCCTGCCAAATATCTCAACACTGGTATCACCCACGTATTAATTGCCTTTATGCTGTTCTGCCCATTTAATGCTGACTTCTGTAGTACCTTCATTACTCTCCTCTTGTATTCTTTCCTTAGCCTCATCTTCATTTCCTCGTGATCTGTTCTGTGCTTCTCTATTATTCCTAAGTACTTGTACCCCTCCTTGACTTCCTCAATCTTATCACCACTGCTTGTCCTCAAACCATCTCCATCTATGCACTTGCCTCTAGTCATTGTCACTGCTGCACACTTTCCTAATCCAAACTCTAACCCTGAATCTCTGCTTGTCTTCTCCAATGTTTCCACTAGCTTCTGCAACATCTTCCTTGAACTCTGCTTTACCATTTTTCTCCAACTTATACCCTATTCCTGTCTCCTTTAACTTTTCTGTGATAGGGATTAAGCTAACTACAAACAGTTGTGGTGATTATAATTATTATTATTATTATTATTATTATTATTATTATTATTATTATTATTATTATTATTATTATTATTATTATTATTATTAAATTTAATTAATCAAACAAAATAAATTATTTAATATTAATGTGATATATATCTGTAATCATTTGATTATTTCGAAGTTTTCGATATTAAGAAGAATATTGGTTTACTAAAAAGTAAACAATGTCTTTATTTTCAACTTGTTGCCGCAAAAATCTAATTATTTACATAATTGAAATTTTTTACCCAAATGCAAAAAAGAAAAGCCTGTCGTAATTAATTCTTTTGTTTTGTGAATTTAATTTATTTTTTTAATTTTTCAGTGGTTATCATATTAAAAACAATGTTGTTTACTTTAATGTATCTTAATTTACGAAAGTCCTCATACACTGCCATAAAGGTCTACTTAAAAATTTCAACATTCTAATGGGATTTACAGAAGATTGACGACCAATATTTCAGAAATGAGTAAATTCTTACAAAAAATTGTAAATATACTAAAATGTTTATGCTGAATACGATTTTAGTGTTATATTTTACATAGCATGAATATTTACTAACATAGTGTTAGTGACCCATTTACAGGGTCATAGGCTGAAAACTTAATATCATATATAAAAATTGAGGAGAAATCTGAATTTACAATGCTGAAATTTATCCAATTGCAAAAAATCAAAGCTATTGTGTTCATCACAAAATAATATTTACCGGTTTAAAACCGGCGGCCGGTATGACAAGAGACACATCTCAAAGTGACCGATTTTGACCAGTGAAGTGAAATTAAAGGTGGCCAGATTCGGTTTATGACTAGTTCGAACCAGTCCGGTGGTCAGTCCTGACCGGCTTCCATCTCTACTTCGACTAGTGAGTGTTTGTAATCTGTAGTTTAAATATGCATAATTTGATTGATTTAAATATGCTGCTAGACAACCTATTAATTTTTATGAATAGCTTCATTATTAATGTATTTTTAAACAAGCTCAATAATCAAGCAAAATTGTTCGATGATTTAGCTCAATATTGCATGGTGGCACCAATGATCCAAGAGACCCATCAGTAGCATCACCCATGCACCCCACGACCCATGCTTTCAAATTCCTTAACTGAACCATCGTTTCCTGAGCCACCTTGCTCGTAGCTACATTTCACCTTGAAAAAATACCATAAAGCTTTTTCTTAAACAAGGTTGCTCTTGTATACATCAAGGACCATGCAAAGAAACTCAGCTGTCTCAAGATATATATGGCATTGGGTCTACATGTTTTGCTCAGGAAAGAAGCTGAATAACAAGTAGTTGTGAAATTTAAAATAGATCTGCCCACTACTGCTTATCAATATATACCGTAAAACGTGGTAACTTGAAACGGTTTTTTAGTATTTGTTTAAAAATATAATCGAAGAATCAAGAGACTGCTCATGAACCGCCTGCTATCTAATATCAACAAAATAGAGTATTTACCACTTAAAAACATTTACAAATGAAAACATAGGCTGAGTTCAAGCAAAGCATATACTTTTTGGTAATAAGGGGTCACTTGAAACACTACTATTCTTCAATGATGGCACCGAGTACACTGCAGCGATTCAGGCCCGGTATAGGTCTCAATCACACTGGCAGAAGAAGCAGGAATATTCTTAGTCATTGTCTTGTCGGATTCATCATCCTCACTCGATGAATCGACTCGAGCTCGGTATCTTCCACGACTGCGAGTAGATGGGGATGGTCCGCGAGATGCGCACCTTCCTGAAGGTCAAACAACTTCTGTCTCAGTAGCCAAATTTAAACCAGGGAGAATCTTCAGCATTCTTTTCTTTTTTTCTTGGTTTCTTGGTGTTTTCTTGACATCGGTTTTTCTTTAGCAAATCAATGAGAACATGGTCCAATTTCCTCACAATTTCATCTCTTGTCAAATCTGCTCCTCCAAGAAGACGTTTCAATAGCTCGTCCGCATTCAAAAGATGGAGGCCTGTGCAGCAGAAACCGGAGATCAATTGGTTAGCAACATTTTTTAGCTTCATCTTGCGCCATAATTCTGACAGCATGATGGGAATATGTAATATACCTCTGAATATAATCGATATCTGTTCATTAGATGGAAGTGTTTTAAGTTACCCGATTTCACGGTAGATGATAGACTGGACAACACTTCTACAATATCATACATTCACCGAAAAGAAAGATCGTAATGAACGCAAACAAAAAATGATAATTATAGATTATGATCCATTCGATACAATCCCATTGATCAATGGGTTAACGACTTTCTCCAATTCTGAATGGTATCATCGTACAACACATTGACAATAAGTCTTCTTTCTTTGCAATTGGCATTGAGATTTGAGGATAGACAAACTTCATCAAAGAAGGAATTTGTATGTAGAAACGTGACAATGATATCTTCTCCTAATTAAATTTTTTGCAAATCGAAGTTTTGACTTGAAATAGATTTATTGTATTTTTTATAATTTTCACACTTTTAATTGTATGCCAATTGATGCGTTCTTGTTGAGAACTTGCTGCAAGTAGTGATTCTTATCTATAACTGTGTGATTTCAATCAATGAATTGGAAATGAGAATAGCCTTTCAAAGACCGTTTGGCTTTTCTGGTGCATACATGATGAATGGTTTATATATTTTAGCCTACTTTGTTTTAGCTTGAATTGTTGAAGGAATGTTATCACTGAAAAATTCGGCATACCCTAGTTCTAAAAAAAATTAACTCAAAAATGAATCATTAGGCAGTCGCACCGGAAAGAGGGTTGCGAATGTGGCAGTTGCCACCCCAATATTCTTATTAATGTGGCTGTGCCACTGCAATATTTGAATTTAGTATGCTGACTAAACCCCAGACACAAAAATAAAATACAAACTTTATAAACAATTTGAACACCCAAAATAGTATTCTTACTGTACTAATTCAGATAAGCAAAGAAATAGGCCTATATAGTTATTTAATTGCCAATAAATAATGGTTTGCTTTTGTTTCTATGTTTATGTAAAAAATTTGACAAATGAATATCAGAATATCAATTTTTAAAAACCAATATAGTTAAGTTCTCCACATTGTTGGACATTTTAGGATGCTAATGAATTGAAAAATTTTCATTTTCTTGAAAAATTAAAAACGTAAGAATGAAATAAAACATTATTATAATATTATATACTAATGAAAATCTAGTATTTTTCAATGCATTAAGCAAATTTTCTATAACTGATTGAGGTAAAACATTACATGAATAAATATTAACAAAAGCAAAATGTTGCATTTAGCACCCAATAACTAAGAGTGTATTAATTGAATAACTGCTAAGGTAGACAACAAGGAATATAGTTCAATAGGCTTCTCTCAGATGACGCTTGTTCATTTACTATATCTGTTAAATAAAATCTGTCAACCTTATTGCTGTCGGTTAATGGAATTTTATCACGTATGTGGATCTCTTCTAAAAATATTTCAGGGTAATCAATTTGTTCGTTAACAAAATTCTTAACATTATCAGTGTTAATATCACCACATGTTTCTATTACTGCAACTGCCTTTTCAAGACCATCCACCCCAACTTGTTTTCCAACCACTCCAGCAATTTTCACCGCAGGGTGTTGTAAGAACAAATGCTCAAGTTTTTCACAACTTACTTTAAACTACTTAAATCTAGGCACGTCTTCGCTTACTCTTGCAGACAGATGTATATTTCGATCCTGATCAAAATGAGCCGTATCGCCAGTATTATACCACTCGTTGTCAATGACAGATTTCGTTTTCTCTTGATCATTTAAATATCCTATCATAGTGGACGGAGACTTTATCAAAAGTTTACCAACTTCATTATTTGTACATTCGAAGTTGGTTTGTTCATCTATTATCTTAAATTGTATTGGGGGAGCTGCTGGCTCTAAATAATTTTTAATGGAATCTATGTGTGATTGAGTGAAATGAGTTATTGGACATTCACATGAATCGTATGCCTGAAAGAATTCGACGCTATTTTTTATTCTCGTCTTTTCTTTTACTTCCTTTATAGCATTCATATTAATCTTGTCCCCTCCACATACTATTGTAAGAGTGTTGCTCAAATTGTACTTTGATAGATCGGGATATTTTGACAATATTGTGAGCATCACAGGCGTGCACAAAAGGTAATTACATTCATACTTCATAAAGGTTTCCAAGTAGTATTTAGGATCGAATCCATCCATTATAACTATGTTATGTCCACTAAATATGCCCATAAAGAATGTAAGCATTCCTCCAGAATGCGAAAAATGGTTGCACATTATAAATGTTCTTTGGGGATTTAGCATGGAACTATTGTAGAGAGAACGTAGATAATTTAGTTGATCCAAAATGGAATGATGGTTGATCATTACTGCCTTTGGAAACATAGTGATCCCTGATGTCAAAAGAATGAAAGAAGTGTCTTTCAATTGCTCTGTGTCAAAATCCGAATCCTTCTTGCGATAACAAAATTCTCTTATTTCAATATTAAATTTTTCAGGAGAATCTTTATTAACGACTTCATAAGTAAGTACCAGTTTAAGTTTTTTATCATTTAGCTTTCCCATAACCATTCTGAATACATAGTGACTGATGAGAAGCACTCTAGAATACGTATTGTCTATTCTCTTTTGAAGCAAATGACGGGCTGTTCTTGGATTGCTTCCAACTGGGACCCAATCGTTGAATACAACTGCGTAGTAGCAAACATATAAAGCAAGACTATTTCCTCCAATGATATGCACTATTTCCTTGGGACTTAAAATATCATTTTTAATTTTTTTGAAACATCTTTTGAAACTTCTTTAAATCTTTTATATGTCAGACTTATATCTATTTGAGGGTCTGCAATAGTTTTCTCAGGGTACTGCTCCAAACAATAATCAAGTACTTCTGAATATGTGCAAGGAGATGACAAATCTTGACCCATTAAGTTTCTCTGAATTTATGAATAATACAATGCTTTGTTAAGGCTCAGGTTTTTCGAATAATTAATTGTAAATAAAATGAAACAAGCCAAAACATTTTTCAGTTTTACTTTAAACAAATTTTTGACTAAACTCAAGTACGATTCCAGCAGTCTATCTGCTATTTTTCAAGGAAAGACTTTGCACAAGTTGCGATTTAGGCATAAAGTACCTTTTTAATATCATCATTCCCATCAATGTCTAAAATATCTTCCATAATTTGTAAAGAAAATATCGAACAATTGTAAAATACAGGTAGTTATAAAATATATATATATATATAATATTATTAATATAAGAGCTAAATTCAGTTATAATAATTTGTTTGAAGCATCCAAATATTTCAATTTTTGGGTGACAAATTTTGACTGTGATATTTCGGCTACGCATCGAACTTGTGGGCTGTGTGGTAAAATGTGGTGAAGTTGAAATCTGGGCCCATGTGATTCATGGGGATGTTTTGAGCTAGTATAGTAAATCTAAGCTCAATTATAATGTGTTTTTGTTTTTTCAAATGCAATCCACCGTATTTATTCCTTGCTAGTGATCAGTGAACGTAGTCAATGACATCAAATTCAAAAATTATTACTAGATATTACTAGAATATATTTATATATATATATATATATATATATATATATATATATATATATATTATCTATATAAATATGAAATTTCATAAATTTGACGAAGGATAAGTATGAGAAATGGTTATTATAACAAAAATGCATACACAATATTTTTCTTGCGGGGATCAAAATTTTATTCCATGGCCTGTCCTAGTATAACTGGATTTTAATGCGTGAATGCTGATTTTCTAAATTAAGGTGCTTCATTTTAAATGCGAACTACCTATCTGATCCTATGTAATCAATTTTTTTCCAACTTGGAGTTGAAAAGGTCGAATGATATCTTTCAATTTATAAAAAAAGATTTATAGCTGCATGCGAGATACAATCAAGAATCATGAATTAACTGGGGCATAGAAAATATCCCCTCTTCCATTTTTAGAGAGTCAGTTTTGCTCACTACTCATGCATCAGTTGAGCTTCTAATTACAGCACTCAAATTTTTGTTAATAGATAGGCACAATAAAATCCATGAAAGCTTTTTTTAGCAAAATGTGATGAGCATGACTAGGAATTGAAGTTTTATGTTAGCAATAATTTAAAAAAACATAAGGAGATTTCTCTAGAAAATGGTGCCATGCAAGCCATATTGCTTTTTAAGGGAAAAATATTGCAATAAAATAAACATTTGATAAAATCTTTTTTGAGCTCAATTATGTTGACATTTCTTAGCATTGCTAATGCTTCAAAACATTTTTGTAATAAGTTTTTTACTAAAGAAACAATCTTTTTTGGCGTTTATGTTATATTAATGATGAAATGTTGATCAGGTTCTGCCTAGCTTGCAGAGCAACATATAAGCAAAGTAAAAACTAATTATTACAATTCCATATAATATTTATACTTGCATATATTGCATATATGTATATATATGTATACTTGCATATATTGCATATATATATATATATATATATA
>CABFPE010000278.1:908770-928719 GCA_900660155.1 Hofstenia miamia | reverse complement strand
TATATATATATATTTAGTACCTCTTATATACTGTTAATGCTTGTGTAGTGAAAGATTTCTATTATTAAATAAATGATATAGGTTTGTGAATAGGTTCATAAAGCAACTAGTAGGGATCAGCTAATATGTTGTATTAGAAAACTAATAAATTAGAGGAGAATAATCTACGTAATGTACAGAAGGCAGCTTAACGCCTTACGAAAACTAGAAATAATAGTATTTTCAAATACCATTGAAATATAATCAAGCATTGTAATTTTAAATTGCTGGCTTTCTCACATACACTCTCTCTTTCTCTCTCTCTCTCTCTCTCTCTCTCTCTCTCTCTTTGAATAATGTTTTATTGCGACATGTTTCGACAAACATTGTTGTCATTTTCAAGCATTTGTAGAAATGCTCCCGAACTTTTTCTTTTCGTAATTCAGATCTTCAAAATATATTTTGATTTGTTTGATGTCTTTGCATATTTAATAATGTTTTCTTAGTTGATTTTATACATATTGTATCTGTGCTTTTAGTTTCACGATGTCTTATTAGTATTTTTCAGCTTGGATTCACATCCATGTATATATTTCGGATTGTAGATACCCTCTTATATGTTCCTTCGCTCGAGGTTCTAAATGTCTTCTGGTCTCGTCAATGTATGAACTTGAACATTCATCACAATCGTATGAATAAACAATTCCAGAAGACAATGAAATGGGTATATGATCTTTATTAGGGAACGTTTCCATGGTCTTTTTGCGTAAAATACTGGACAAATTTTGGAAGTTGGTAATTCTTTGTTGCATGACCGTATTGTTTTCTTTAGTTGTTCTTCTCGTGATTTTATAAATGGTAACTTCCAGTGTACTTTTGTTTTGTCTTGGTTATGTGTAAAAGTTGAATCTTGTATATTGCATGAAAATTTCCTTCAACAGATCATTAACTTGGTAATCATTATTTTCTTTTCAATCAGCATCAATGTTATGTAAAATCACAACTTTTTTCAACTAAGGAATGTTGAATTTTGAAAAAGTTGGAAATACCCGCTAAAACGGCCCACCCTCCTAATGCATATCATACAATGTCCACATTGTTTAACACATACAAGTCTTAAGTACCCTTCGAAATATTACCCATTGGCTTGCCTTTGATGCAATTTTTATTTTTATCACGCTTTGAAGCAGTATACAAGTTTTTCTTTTGTGATATTGTTGAGGTGTCTCGTCATGCTGGTGTTGATATCCACGGCTCCTTGGACGCCTGTCTCCTTGAGAATACCTTTCATTGTAAAAAAAGAAAAAAACAGTTTTCTGTATATGCCAGCATTTTTATATTTAAGATTTTATTGTATTGTATTTCTGGAAAAAAGGGGTTTATGCGGAGAATATTTTAGGTAAAACAGATGTAAATAATTTTGATGAAGTCTACAATGCTTTTGTCAACCTCCAACATCCATCAATGAGACTTGAATGTCAGTATTTTAAAGAACAAGGCCAGCAGATGAACGCAAGAAAATCACTCATTAAATCATCATTTCACTATTAGATTTTTAAAGTCAAACTTGATCGAAAATTGTTATAAAAGAAAAAGCTCTGTAACATCTTAATATTCAGTAGTATTTTCGTAATATACATTTACAACAAATTTCTATCCAATAGTTCCTGCAATAACTAAAACAGGATTTAGAATGTTGTCAGACAGAATTAAAAAAGAGCAAAAGTTTCGACATGATTTAGAAAAGTTATGCTAAAAGTTCTTGTTAATTTTAAATTTCTAGGACTAACAAACAAGCAGCAATCGGAAACGTTTCCACGTTTATTATCTAAGATATCAATTGTCCACTGTTTTTTATAATATTGTAAAATATTACTATAAATGAATTTAGTATTTTTGTCATTGTTTTTTAGAAATGGTTGTAGACATGCTGCTCATTCTAATGAATTTTCTAGCTCTCAATTTTGCATTTATTTCATTTGTTTCACCAATTCATGGTCCTGGTAGAGCATCAATATGAAACAGGCCCACGATCTAAGATATCATTATTAGATTCAAATACTCTAAACTGAATTTTACTATTTTTGTGATATATTTCTATGTAAATTTGGTTTATTGTTAATTTTTTTGGATGTTTCAAATGTGGCAGCTATAACTCAGTACTGCCTTAAAATTCAGCTCTTAAATATTAGAGCATAATGCATAATTTTCTGTTGTTGCAAACGTTGATTAATTTTTGCGAGTTGATGAAAAGCATAAATATTGGAAGGTTCATATCAAAATTTTAGTCATATATTTATAAAATATCCATCATATTTGAACTTTTTGCACAAAAATTCATAAAGATTTAATTTTGTACAATATGATTGTGGATATAAGTGAACATAATAGGGACTATTCACGAAATTTTAATTCTTAAATAAATTCAAAAAATTATAATATCACTATACGATTTGATTAAATTTTTAGCCCTAGGAAAAAATTATGCTTTATTTAAGAGACATTGATGATATAACTGTCAGGCCATTGCACACATTTCATATGAATGACGTCATTATCCATACAAAACTGAATCTAAATTAGTGCATTATTAAGTGTTTTTAAAGGATTATTTTTTGTAGTTACCTGTAAGAACTTTAATGCACTCAAATGTTAGATTTATTTCAATCAACAAGTAGATAAGCAAATTTATTTACCTAAAAATGACTATATGTATGGCCAATGAAGTAACACAATCAAATAGGGATGCTGTTTTATATCTTAAATATCTCTTTAATAAATAGATAATTTTTTGCAAGGATAAAAAACTTTAGCAACACATACAGTGAAGTTTTAATTTTCTGAATTTATTCAAGAATTAAAATTTCGTGAATAGCCCCCATTAAGGCTATTTTAAGAAATAAGGAAAAGGTAGTAAACAGATAGTCATTCGGGCATACCAAATGACTTAATTAATTTTGTGGGCCAGATAGTATGGAACCAAAAACTAAAAGTGAAAGAATAGAGGGATATAAAAACAAAACTATGTTTCGAAATTTTTTAGAACACTATCAAAATCATCAGCAACAAACATTTGGAAGAAATTGAGCCTGAAAATTGAAATAAAAAAACTAAAATTCTTAGATCTATTAATGCTTTTAAAATTTTTGAACTTAATTTTGCAAGTAATCCAAATGTCAAAATTAGTAGCAGAAGTTCACCCATCAATCACACAACAAAAAAGAATCATCTCTCAATTAACTAAGTACAACCCCATTTCATTATTTATTGCTCAAGTTTTCAAGAAGTTTTTTGAAATAAATACACACCAAATCTATATAAATCACACAACATTCCTGAACTCACATCAAGAGTCTTGATTCAAGACAATCAAAATGAGATTTTTACAAATATAGATATTTGAGAAATATCTTAGTTCCATTATGAAAAAATTATGAATATATTAATAATTGCACAGAAAGACCCTAATATTACACTGACAAAACACAAACGAAGACTCAAACATGCTAAAAACAGTTTCTGATTTCTTGCACTGAGCTCACCACATACATTAACAGGCACAAAGATATTGTTATTGTATACTATACATTTAGTTTGTAGTTTAATTGTATCTGTTAGGAAACATATTGCTTTTGTCAGATCTTGCCAAAGACAGTTGGTATTCCGTCTTTCTCTACTCTCAGGTCAGCATTACAAAACTCACTGTTTGGTAGCACTACAACACTAGATGTGGCTACTGTTCTGATAAAAAAACAATAAGAAAACGGTGCTATATCAAATGTTCGCCGGCCTACACCAAGAAAATACCAACGAAACTCTTCTATTTCTTTTTAAATCTGCAATACCGACATCCACAAACGTGGAAAGGCAAACGTAATGAAATGCCAGACTATCTGTAAAGAAGATGAATACAGGAACAACCACATTCATCATAGGAAGCTAAATTCTCAAGAACATTTGTGCACGTCATCTCCTTCAAAATATAATCACAACTATTCATTTGTAACCATTAGGTAGCCGTTCAGCACAAATGCAAGAAATCAAGCAATATGAAAGTGAAAATAATAACACTGTGATGCTCAACATCAGTCTAATTGATGCACACAAATCCAAGCCCTACATGTTCTGTTCAAAGTTACACAACATTATCCCATAAGTCAGGAAGAAATTCACACCTCGTCACATTTACCTCTTTCTGATCATAATCTCTCAAAGCCCTTCTCAATTAAACACTGCAATCAAAGTATGAAGGCTTCTCTCAACGTCATCTTAATTTCATTCTAGTGTTTGATCATTTTTTTTCCCGTGCTATATCAACTCAACTCTTTTTGCTTATGATAATATCCATCTGTTTGATAAAGGTGTCTCCGTTTTCATCAGCAATCTAATGAACTATTTTCGCACTCAGTCAAGTCTTTGAAGTCAATATGGCTCCTTGCGTCAATCCACAATTTCAATTTCCTATGCTACAGCAGTATCCTACAAGATATACCATTCTTTACTGCTAGCACCCATTGTTCTTCCTACCCTACACAGTTTTCTTTTACAATGAACAAGGAAAACCTTTTTTATTTGTGGTACTCCGTACAAATTTTAAATTATATTATATACACACGAAACAATCACACATATACACAAACAAAGTGCATTATTAACAGTACTATGAAATATCACTAAAATTTAGCCAATGTTCTCTTACATTTATCCATGACTACTTCTTTAATAATTGAATTATCCTAGCAGGTAATAAAGATTAATATCCTGGCCCAATTTCGGATGAATGTATTAAGATTTTTGAGAATCGTTATGAGGACAATTTTAATGCTTGTGGTGGACAGGCGGCGACACTGTAGAAACACTGTTAACTAAAATTTGGAAATGAAAACAGTACTTTTTTAAGGAGACTAGCTTCATAAAAGTGGATTCCATTTTGACCTGCCTTACACTATCCAATCCACGGACAAGTTTGAAAATTCACGTAGTAACTCTCTACAAAGCAAAATGCTGAATTTAGCAGTGCATGTGTAGAATTTAAAAGTTAGTAATTTCGATGGGTGGGAGCATTTATATAGCAAGATTATGTATAGTATAGTAATAACTTCACTACAATAAAATGTCAAGAGGAAGTACAGCCACTTACAAACGAAGCTTAAGTCCTTAAAAATCTAAATGGAAATATAGAGAAATAGTTTTCTTTAAATTATTTATGGCAAGAGAGAAGCGTTTTTTGCAATTTCTTACGGGATTCAATGCGTCTAGTTAGAATTGTTCGTAGTTGATTATTCATGTTTGTAATTGTTTTTTAACAATTTTGATTTCAACATATCAGTTAATTAGAGCTTGTCTTTAATTATATATTTGGATTAAAAGTTCCTACATATGCTGTTATAACATATATAACGAATGATATATAAATTGACTTTAAATAGTTCGAGTTCGCTTTGATTAAGACCCAATTTCCAAGCATCTAAAAATTACTGAATTTTACTTTGTTGCTTAATACTAATTGCTCAAGATTATATTTTACATTAAGACATTAAATTAGTAAATGAAATCATTATTTTAAATTTATATATTTTCCTTGCTTACATATTCGTTAGGTAATTGCAAATATATAAATTTGATAACATCATTAAAACTATATTTCAAACTAAGTTACATTTATACAAATTTTCTTTGTTTCGTTCACCTCAATAACTCTTTTTTGGCTAAAATAGAGGACAACACAGATCCCCAATCATCACTATGTAGGTTGTAGCCATAAGGATGTCCAAATGGATCTAGATTGTAATCATAGTCATCACTAATTGGGGAATTGAGTAGTCGTTTTTTTGCTTCACATGAAATAATACAGAAGAGCAAAATAATTATTGCAATGCGTTTAGTTTGCATTTTCTCTAAAATTGAAACGTGGGAAATATAATTTTTTGTTGGAAATAAAGTGTGTATATTAAACTTTATATGTGAATTGTGTTTATCTTTTGCATTGCTTTATATTTATTAAATTCAGAGTATTTCTTCTCAATAATCTAAATACATATTTTTCTTTATTCCGATTAATTCTTTTTGGAGATACTAAACCTAATCCCAAACCTATTTTAGAAGAATCACAAGTAGAAAATATATTACGAAATTACTGCAATAACTATAAATTAGTATATCTCAATGCTATTAGTCTCAATTAAAAAATAAATGATTTTCTGAACTTAATAAATAAGATAGATGAAAACGCAGTATTCTTAGTTACTGAAATTTGGTTAAATAACGAAACTGCTGCTAAAATTGTTTCATCCTGACCAACATTATTTTGAAATTTTCATAAAAACCGATTCGCGGTAGAGTTGATAATAATTCCAAAATGTTTAAAATCAATGCGTAAATTGGAATATGAATTGAAATACGATGTATTTGAATCACTCTGGATAGAAAATATATCGTTTGAAAGCAAATGTTATAAGGAACTGATCAGTATCACATACAAGGCAGAGGCCTATGAAAACTGTCATATTGACTATCTAAATTATAAGTCAAATGAAATCTCCGAAATAAATTCACCCATACTATTCTGTAAATGTATTTGCTGATTTTTATGTACATTATTTTACCAATTTTGAAAAAAATGGGTAAATGAATTCTGCACCACATATGATTTTCACTGTGTAAACACTGATTGTCCTGCTTCGAATAACAACTTAATTGACTACTTCATAATAAATTCAGACTTATGCTTTAAATCCTTAATTTTTGAAGCATTCAGTGACCATGCTCTTTGCACCTATAAAAGTAATATTACTGCTAGAACTAATCATTTTATAATAACATATACAAGGGATTATCTAAATTACTCAGTCGAAATAATGTAGACATTTGAAAAACATGCTGTTCAATTACATATACACCATGGACTCCTAGAATAAACAACTGGACGAAAATCGCTTGATTTTCAGTGCAGGCACAAGATACAGCCATTACTATTAAATTGATATACATTCAGCAATCCATAATTATTAATAAATATTTAAAATTAATTCAAATAAACATATATTCACAACAACAGCAACAATAAATATAGGTGAGTAAGAACTACAAACATCAAAATTTATCTAGTTTTTTACAATCCATTCTCTTAAATTTGTTTATAAAATTTCTCTGTTCTTGCATTTGCAATTAAATGCTTGTATAATTGATCTTTCAAAATATGATTTATGATATTTGCAGTCCCGTTTTCTTTTGGTCATACCTCGTAAAATTTCATATATATATATATATATATATATATATATATATATTTATCCAAAATTAGCATGTGAAAACATTGATAACTTCATTTAACAAAGACTAGACCTAGATGTAAAAATAGCTTTCTTACATACATGTTTCATTCTGTCTGGATTTTCGGATATTATTGATCATTTTAACGGTCTACAATTAAACATTTAGAATGTTATGACAAAAACATTTCTGTAGGAAAAAGTTCAACGATGGGTTCCTATTCATTAAGCATAACACAGTTTTCTGTCTATGCCAGCATTTTTACATTTAAGATTTTNNTATATATATATATATATATATATATATATATGTATATACATATATATATATATATATATATTTATCCAAAATTAGCATGTGAAAACATTGATAACTTCATTTAACAAAGACTAGACCTAGATGTAAAAATAGCTTTCTTACATACATGTTTCATTCTGTCTGGATTTTCGGATATTATTGATCATTTTAACGGTCTACAATTAAACATTTAGAATGTTATGACAAAAACATTTCTGTAGGAAAAAGTTCAACGATGGGTTCCTATTCATTAAGCATAACACAGTTTTCTGTCTATGCCAGCATTTTTACATTTAAGATTTTATTGTATTGTATTTCTGAAAAAAGTGGTTTATGCGAAGAATATTTTAGGTAAAACATATGTAAATAATTTTGATGAAGTCTACAATGCTTTTGTCAATCTCCAACATCCATCAATGAGATTTGAATGTCAGTATCTTAAAGAGCAAGGCCAGCAGATGAACGCAAGAAAATCACTCATTAAATAATCATTTCAATATTAGATTTTTAGAGTCAAACTTACTCGAAAATTATTAAAAGAAAAAGCTCTGTAACGTCTTCATATTCACTAGTATTTTCGTCATATACTCTTGCAACACATTTCTACCCAGTAGCTCCTGCAATAACTAAAACAGGATTTAGAATGTTGTCAAAAAGAATTATCAAAGAGCAAAAGTTTCGACAAGGTTTAGAAAAGTCATGCTAAAAGTTCTTGTTAATGTTAAATTACTAGGACTAGCAAACAAGCAGCAATCGGCAAAGTTTCCACGTTTATTATCTAAGATACCAATTGTCCACTGTTTTTTATAATATTGTAAAATATTACTACAAATGAATTTAGAATTTTTGTCATTGTTTTTTGGAAATGGTTGCAGACTTGCTGCTTATTCTAAGGAATTTTCTAGCTCTAAATTTTGCATTTATTTCATTTGTTTCACCAATTCATGGCCCTGGTAGAGCATCACTATGAAACAGGCCCATGATCTCAGATATCGTTATTACATTCAAATACTCTACACTGAATTTTACCTTTTCTGCTGATATATTTCTATGTAAATTTAGTTTATTGTTAATTTTTTTGAATGTTTCAGATGTGGCAGCTGCCTTAAAATTCAGCTCTTAAATATTAGAGCATAATTCATAATTTTCTGTTGTTGCAAACTTTGTTTAATTTTTGCGAGTTGCTGAAAAGCATTAATATTGGAAGTTTCATATCAAAATTTTAGTCATATATTTATAAAATATCCATCATATTTAAACTTTTCTTGCACAAAAATTCATAGAGATTTAATTTTGTACAATATGATTGTGGATATAAGTGAACATAATAGGGACTATTCACGAAATTTTAATTCTTAAATAAATTCAAAAAATTATAATATCACTATATGATTTGATTAAATTTTTAGCCCTAGGAAAAAATTATGCTTTATTTAAAAGACATTAATGATATAAATGTCAGCCCATTACACATATTTCATATGAATGACGTCATTATCCATACAAAACTGAATCGAAATTAGTGCATTATTAAGTGTTTTTAAAGGATTAGTTTTTGTAGTTACCTGTAAGAACTCTAATGCACTCAAATGTTAGATTTATTTCAATCCCCAAGTAGATAAGCAAATTTATTTACCTAAAATTGACTATATGTATGGCCAATGAAGTAACACAATCAAATAGGGATGCACTGCAATCAAAATATAAAGGCTTCTCTCAACGTCATCTTAATTTCATTCCAGTTTTTGATCATTTTCTTTTTTGCCATGCTATATCAATTCAACTCTTTTTGCATATGATAATATCCATCAGTCTGATAAAGGTCTCTTCATTTTCATCAGCAATCTAAGGAACTGTTTTCACACTTCGTCAAGTCTTTGACCCTAACGACGTCCAGCTCTACTAAGCAATAGATACTATGGAGTTTTTACAGATGCGAAATTTATTAGTAAAAAATGTATCATCACAAATACGATGTAAAGCACCACGGGATTCAATGCGTCTAGGTAGAATTGTTCATAGTTGATTATTCATGTTTGTCATTGTTTTTTAACAATTTGGATTTCAACATATCAATTAATTAAAGCTCATATTTATTGATATATTTGGATTAAAAGTTCCTACATATGCTGATATAGCATATATAACTGATGACATATAAATTGACTATTAAATAAATTGAGTTCGCTTTGATTAAGTCCCAATTTCCGAACATCTAAAAATTACTGAATTTTACTTCGTTGCTTAATACTAAATTGCTCAAGATTATATTTTACATTAAGACATAAAATTAGTAAATGAAATCATTATTTTAAATTTATATATTTTCCTTGCTTACATATTCGTTAGCGAATTGCTAATATATGAATTTTATAACATCATGTAAACTATATTTCAAACTAAGTTACATTTATACAAATTTTCTTTATTTCGTTCACCTCAATAACTTGTTTTTGGATAAAATAGAGGACAACACATATCCCCAATCATCACTATGTAGGTTGTAGCCATAAGGATGTCCAAATGGATCTAGATTGGGATCATAGTCATCACTAAATGGGCCATTGAGTCGTCGTTTTTTTGCTTCACATGAAATAATACAGAAGAGCGAAATAATTATTGCAATGCGTTTAGTTTGCATTTTCTTGACAATTGAAACGTGGGAAATATAATTTTTTGTTGGAAATAAAGTGTGTATATTAAACTTTATATGTGAATTGTGTTTACCTTTTGCATTGCTTTATATTTATTAAATTCAGAATATTTCTTCTCAATAATCTCAATACATATTTTTATTTCTTTCGATTAATTCTTTTTGGAGATGTTAAACCTAACCCCGAACCTATTTTAGAAGAATCACAAGTAGAAAATAAATTACGAAATTACTGCAATAACTATAAATTTGTATATCTCAATGTTATAAATCTCAATTCAAAAAGAAATTATATTCTGAACTTAATAAAAAAGATAGATGAAAACGAAATATTCTTAGTTACTGAAACTGCTCTTAATTGGTTTAATCCTGACCAACATTATTTTGAAATTTTCATAAAAATCGATTTGCGGTAGAGTTGGTGGACTCATGATAATAGTTCCAAAATGTTTAAAACCAATGCGTAAATTGGAATTGAACCATGATATATTTGTATCACTCTGGATAGAAATTATATCGTTTGAAAACAAATGTTATAACGAACTGATTAATATCACATACAACAAATATAAAAACTATCTAAATTATAAGTCAAATGAAATCTCTGAAATAAATTACCCATACTATTCTGTAAATGTATTAGCTGATTTTAATATAAATTATTTTAACAATTTTGAAAAAAATGGGTAAATGAATTCTGCACCACATATGATTTTCACTGTGAAAACACTGATTGTCCTGCTTCGAATAACAACTTAATTGACTACTTCATAACAAATTCAGATTTATGATTTAAATCCTTAATTTTCGAATCATTCAGTGACCATGCTCTTTGCACCTATAAAAGTAATATAACTACTAAAACTAATCATTTTATAATAATATATACAAGGGATTATCTAAATTACTCAGTCGAAATAATGTAAAGACATTTGAAAAACATGCTGTTCAATTACATATACACCATGGACTCCTAGAATAAACAACTGGACGAAAATCGCTTGATTTGGAGTGCACAAGATACAGTCATTACCATTACATTGATATACATTCAGCAATCCATAATTATTAATATATATTTAAAATTAATTTAAATGGACATATATTCACAACAACAACAATAAANATGGACGACAATAGCTTGATTTTGAGTGCGCAAGATACGGCCATTACTATTAAATTGATATACATTCAGCAATCAATAATTATTAATAAATATTTAAAATTAATTCAAAAAAACATATATTCAGCACAACAATAAATATAGGTGAATACAAACCACAAACATCAAAATTTATCTAGTTTTTTACAATCCATTCTCTTAAATTTGTTTATAAAATTTTCTCTGTTCTTGCACATGCAATTAAATGCTTGTATAATTGATCTTTCAAAATATGATTTATGATGTTTGAAGCCATGCTTTTCAAATAATCAGGGGTGAATGTCATACAAATATTTAGAAATAAAGAATCCATTTGTGTATATTTAGACATTTGATAAACAAATAGATCATTGTGAGTAACTGTTATAAAGACATTGAAGACGAAATGCACATGGCAAAAACATAGTCTGATGGCTACTTTAACCCTCCATGATTTCTTAGATCTAAAAGTAAGGATGCATGACATTCAGAAAGGCCATTGGGAAATTTTCCTTCACTTGTTAAGGATTTTATGCAATCACAGCAAGTAGTTTTTGATGTTAGACATTTTACTTTATTGTAACATAATCCAATCATGTGTGGTCAAGTAGAGAGAATTGGAGGAAAGAACTAAGACTAAATTTAGAAATAAATATTTATTGTACACACATGATTATTATTAGTTAAATCATTTGTAAAAATATGAAGCAGTATTTTCATATTAATTAATATTAATTTGGCAGTATATTTGACAAATGGTAAAAGGCCGAAGTCGCAAACACTAATTAATGCTGACTTGCGTAAATAAGCAGACAAAGGAAAA
The DNA here is from genome assembly GCA_900660155.1 of Hofstenia miamia. Taxonomy (NCBI): domain Eukaryota; kingdom Metazoa; phylum Xenacoelomorpha; order Acoela; family Hofsteniidae; genus Hofstenia; species Hofstenia miamia. The sequence continues at coordinate 916,554 of CABFPE010000278.1, read as the reverse complement.
TCAGAAAATAGAAAATTGTCAACAACTTAGATTAACAGGTACTAGCCAAATATTTGATTTAAAGGGCATGCGGATAAGAGAGGGCCAACATCATAGTACTGACCATCAGTTAAAGGGCGTGAGGTTGGAACAAAGCTCTTCAATGGAACACTCGCACACATCCAGCGGAACTCAAAGTCAATTAAAGGGTGGAGAGTATAAAGCTACATGAATAGGTCCTCGTCTGCAATTAAAGGCAGCAGGTACCAAAATCAGCAGTCAATACATTGACCTAGATATACAGGACATAAGTGAAGTATCAGAAATGGATACATTGAAGCAGCCATCCACTAGTTCATTTGCAATGACAACACACAGTTCACAACCCTTTTCACATAGACAAACATCCACAACAATGAAGTCGTCTAGATCAGAGGAGCGAGAGAGCAGAATGACCAAAATTGGGAAAGATAAGATCCACCCATATTTCACTGCAAATAGAAAAATTCAATATAACTCACAGGATAACTTATCACCGGAAATGAAAAGATTCTTGCAACAAAATTCGTCAACAAAAGAAGCAGAATCATCAGCAATCCCCATAGTAATTGATAAACAAAATAGGCCAGTTTGCATCTATTTCATTAGAACAATCCAGCAACATAGATTTATCTATTGAATTGGCTATATCTTTCACAAAATATTCATTTAAGTTAACATTTCCTTTCATATGCATTGTTAAAGTTGCTTGAATGTTTAATATGCAAAATAGTTCGAATTTTTCTTTCTGTTTTTCTGTTTCAATAATTTGCTTTATACCCACTAAATAATTGCCTCCTGATGACTAGCAATACCAGGAAAATCTGTCATCTAGGCAACCAGAGGAAATTAAGCCAGTAAGAAAAAATTCAAAACCACATTCATTTAGCAAATGTTTAGTTAAATGAAATAAACTTTCTGAAGTTAAGTGTAAAGCTAGAAAAGTTTCATAGATTAATCAAATCCCATTTCTATCAGTTTCCCATGTATTTAACTAGTTGGAAAAATCCAGTAGAAACTCCAGTATAAAATCATCAGAGCATCTAATTGGCGAGCACAAGGGATTTCTTTTATGATACCCTTATAAATACTTTTAATATTAACAATTGACCACCATTTATTAATTTAATAAAGTTTATAGTTCCATTGCAATTAAGTTTATTTTCAACATCATACAACTCAAAACCAGATATTATACTTTCACAAAACACAGATAGTGCATGTTTTGCAGATGTTTGTTGAATGTTTGACAAGGGAAATAAACATTCTTTACTTTTGTGTGCAATTCTTAATGGTTTATCCAATTCCAAAAAGTAGAGATCCCCAATATCCTGAAAATTTGCAACAGATTGATCTCCATTAATAAATGAAGGATAAATAAATGTACAAACTCTTTGAAAAATATTTAATATATTTTTCAAACAAAGGGTTCAATCAATAAAAAGAAAGACTTTAAATTGATTATCTCTAATAGTTACAAATGACATAAGATGGCCATTACAAAGAATCTTTTCAAAAAAAAACTTCGGTTTATGCAATGATTGTCAGCACATATTCCTTTAATATAAAAACCAAATTCTTGCATAATTTCAAAAACTTCAAAGAAATTTTTCGATAAAATTTCTAGTTAATTGCTCACCTGGAACAATCTGAACATCTTGGTATATTCCAGACAAGGATGATATCATAAAAGTTAAATCTGAACATCTTGGTATATTCCAGACAAGGATGATATCATAAAAGTTAAAATAGTTTTAGTAACTATACCATCATCACAAAGTCCATAGTATACCCCATTAGAATATTGACATTTTTTCTGACAATAAACTTCATCAAACAGAACAGAATTGAAGAATGTTTTGCTAAGTGTATCAAATTAGAGCCAAGATTCCTTAAACATGAAATTGCATCAATCTTTCGTGTAGAAAAAGTTAAATTATTTAAATAGGATACTGTAGGAAGTGTTAACACAGGACTTGCCAGTAGAAATTTATATGCCACAGTGCTTTTTGATAAAATCATAAAGAAAAATTCAAGCATTTCTGGAGAGTATCTTCTTTGCTTGGGTTTAGAATAAAATAAGTTTTATTGTTCAGATAAAAACTTAAGCACTCTCTCCTCATCTTCATCAGGTATTAATGCTTGATAGTGAGAAATTGAGTTAAATGGCTCATTTTTTGCATCATCCTGATCATTTTTGTAATTTTTTAAAAGTGAACGAATATTTAAAACTTCACTGACCAGAGCTATGGGTGGATAACAAGTAATGATGTCACTAAAAAAGTTCTTTGATAGTTGAGTATTCTGTTAAAATGCAGAAAAATTGAATTTGGCAGACTCTCTATCTTCAGTAATTATTAAAGAAGGTTTAACGCTGCAGTTTAAATCATCATTAAACTCAAATTCTATAGTAGCTAATTTGTCATGATCAGTGTAGATATAAAATCCACTAGGAATGCATTCTATATTTAATTTAGTCCTTAGCTCATTGAGATCTGCGAATATTTCAGATTTTATAAAGTTTTCATTGCTGCATTGAATTTGCTCATTTTCACAAGTAAGTCTTTCCATGGCTAATGAAAAGTTGTTTTCCTGGGTGTTGTACTTTAGTGTGAAAGATAAAACGGGGGATTTTTAAATATAGTAGGAACAGCATCACTCTAAATTTAAAATGAATTATCATAAAAAATCAAATATTTTATATTAAATATAGTTGTCTATGATTTCACTAAAAATTTAGACAGTATAATTAACTAATAACTGATTATGAGACATGGTACTTAGTCAAACATGTGATACTTTAGAATTGAAATATATTTCAATTACCCTTTAAACATTATTTCTAAATACACAAATAAAACTACAATACTTAAAAAGTGTCATAAATAAAAAACTGAAACTAGCATTTTTCAAAATGATCACAAAATTAATCATGTGGTCAATATGCGGAAATCTCCTGTTTGAGTTTAAATGGCTCAATGTGGAAGTTAATATGACAAAGTTTAAAAACTATATTAATAGTTACAACAAATACAATAAAACTCATATACTGTGCTGGGAATGATAACTTTTAGTTGACAGAATAAAATGGACTAATTTCTCAAGTTATGCATATACAGTTCCAATACTGTCCCTGCTTTTAACATTGTTAGTCCATATGATCCTCACATAACCTTTATTATACATGTATAATTGTAAATTATTTAAGTTTATGCAAATGAAAATGCAGAAAATAGGAATGAAATTAATTCGTTTTTAATTAAATTAATAATTGTTGTTGTTTATAACAAAAATTCTTAAAAATTAAGGGCGTTATTGCAGAATAGTACCCCCAATAAAAAATAATATTTTTTATATATCTCTATGGAAACTAAAATAAAAAAATGGCAGTTAGTTAGAAAAAAATTATAGCTGACTTGGGTTAGGGTTTAGGTTTATAAAATAATAAAGAAATAAGCTTTTGAGTTAGGGTTTATTCTATAAAATAGTACAGAAATAAGGGTTTGGGTTAGGGTTTAAGCATAGGAACATTTATTTCAGACTTGGGTTATGGTTTAGGTTTATAAAATATCAGAAATCCTGGAAAAACTATCCTGTAATAAGAAATTACTTAAAGTTTTACTTAATAATTTGTAATCCAAGGCTATTTGTCACAAAAAATTACGTTTGTTTCTATGGAGATAATTGAATATTTTCAATTAATAATTTATTAAATTTAAGTTTCCGGTAAAAATGATTATGATATTTGAAATCAGCATAAAAAGTAAGGTATTAATATGTAAAAAATATTATTTTTTATTGAGGGTACTATTCTGCAATAGCGCCAAATTAAGTACTTTGGGAAATGTTAGTTCTTGCGTTTTTCAAAATGTCTTTGTTTATCAACAGTTATTAGCAATTGGGCACAAAACAGCAATGTGTTTAGAGAGTAATAATAAGTGAATAAATAAAATAATTCTACCTTTAAATAAATTTTTTGAAGCTGGTTAGATACGCTTCTTAATTCTTCTTGAATCAGTATCCTAGGAAGTATGAATAAAACAGTTTTTAACAAAATGCAGAGAACAAACTCTAGAGTGCTTGGTAACATTCTAACCTCTTAGTATCGTCTTTAGGAAACAATAGAAATGTTGTTATAACTCCTTTATTGTTATTTGATTTGTATCCACATTTCCATTAGGAATGCAGCATTAACAAACCATGTGGGGACGAACAATACACACGAGTGCTTATTACAAGCATTCGCCAAAATAGAGTGGGTAATGTGATGTAATTGCAAAATAGTTTAGCCAATGAGCAATGGCCATATGTTGTGCGGTAATTCAGAAATGATTGCATTTTTTGTCATCCATATATTTATTCTAGGAGTCCATGATATACACACTAAAATCATGATCTTGTATGATTTATTATATTTCAAAAGAAATTTGCAGTGCAATAACCAAAGTGACACCAATTAAATGCCAAAAGGTAAGATTTAACAATGCAAATTTACTTTAATCAATGCTGATTATCGTGAAATACTTTAACAAGTAAGCATTAAAAGAAAACTATTTGATCTTGCAAAAACAGAACTGACTACCTCTAATTTGACTAATTATGAAATATCAAAGAGGATTATTAAACAATTAAAAAATAAAAAATCTCTTTTAAAACAAAACAAGTTTTTTTGATACTTTAAGTAAAACAAACGAAAAATGGCAATGTATGCATAAAATTCAGTGAAAAAGTAAAGGAATTTCAACTGACATTAACTAATTAAAAATGATATCAAAATTATGATAGAAAAAACAAAAATAATAGACCACCTAAACATAACATTAAAGAACTTGACAATTTTTTACAATGAAAAATAGCAATGTATTTGAAAGAATGAAACATGCAATTGTCTTTATCATGTAAGTCTATATTTCATATGCCTGTAATGTTTAAATATGGCGAATATTTTCCGTTTTGTATTAGCAAAAAACGAATTAATTTTAGGGAAGGGATCCAAATTCAATATGTTAACAAGTGAAAATCAAACTGTAAACAACACCGTCAACAAATAGCGTTTTACGTTAACATGACTGAAAGCAATTGCCTAACTTGCACTCGGAATAAATACGCGAATAAATGAAGTTTACGTTAAATTCCTGTTTTTACGCAGAGGTTTACAGTATATTTAACAGTTATTATGACGTCATGTTGCAGCTGAATACTACAAATAGCTTTGTGACGCATTTCAATTCTGCATATTTCAAACATATAAACTTAGGCAGACATTTACTGAGCTATTTAATTAATCATTTGCATTAATATTTGTGAGAAACATAGTCTCTAATGCGATTGAGTAGCTATGAATCAAAATTCGAAATCTCTACAGTTTTAAGCATGTATAGATTCAGCAAGCTACATTTTTTGAAAATTGCCATTTTTGCTTCTTACTGCTCTAAATAAAACCAAATTAATATAGATATTTTATGCATACAATTTTTATAAGAGGAATATTTGATTTTTTCGATAAAATTAATGCTAACAATGCATATATGTGTCTTAGTAAGTTTCTAAATCACGTCTGTTAAAAAATTAAAAATACACTCTGAGTTACCAGGACTTTTGGTGATAGTAGTTTTCTGTAATCAAGTCAAATATATCATTGAAATTAGCACTTTTTGTTACAAAATTAAATCCAGAACACCATACATTTAGCTTAAAATGGCGAAAGTAAAATAACATTTCAGACAATGTATTCTTAGCGTCTAAGTTTTTTATTCTTCTGGCGAATTTTTTCTTACTGACAAATTTGAGATGAATATTTTTAGCGCATATATGCTTACTTACATCAATGATTATACAATTATTGACAAGTTTCAGTGACTTGAATAAACAGTTTTTAAGTGTATACATGTCAAAATTTAATAACTAGATTTATTTATAGAATATCAAGTGTGTATATTGAAATGAGAAAATGTTGATTACGAAATTTTGAAATACAATCCAATAAATGCTATACCAACCAAGCCTTATAGTACAAAAAGCCATTCTTCTTAACACTAGAAGTACCTTTGAGTCAATTTTGATTTAAATTCCAATTGTCAAGTTGATGAATTAAAAATTAGTGGCCAGAACCTGACAATAATTTATTACTTTTGCCCTATTAGTATGTCAATTATCTAGGTGTAGTTTCAAATTCTGATAAGCGATTTGAAAAATTTTAAACAGCATTAAACAGAAAATGAGTCAAAATTGACTCCATATTTTTTTACCAAATTACGTCAAATTCTAGCATTATTTTATTAGCTTACAACATTACTATTAACATTTGCAATACTTTCAGATTACCTTTACTTTTGGATAATACACAGCTGCTCATTTTTCCAGATCTGAAATGCCTGGTAGACAATTGAGAGCATCAGCTCATGCAGTACTAAAACTTTTGTAAGATATTGAATCAGATCTTTCTGGTGGTGAAAATGAAGATAATTTGAGTCAAGAATCTAAGGAGGAGCATCTACTCAGTACAGGAGAAAATAGTTCCAGTGATAAAAGTGTATCTGAATCTGAAGATCATGTTACTACTACTCCAACAATATCATCATTATCTTCAAGTACAATTAATAAATCATTGAGCTGTTCAATACTCCCACTATGGACGTCTACACTGCCTCAAAGTCCAGCTGGGTGTCACCAAATTCAAAACATTATAAGAAAAACTGATGGTGTAAAAGCATTTGTAAAACATCATGTTGCAACAGAATTTGATGCATGGAGTGAGTTTGTAGATAATAATATTCTCAACAAATTGTTGAATGTAGTAATCATTTTGCTGAAATGTCAAATATGGAGTACAGATTGTCTCAAAACATGCTAGAAAAATATATTGGTCTGCAATATGCCCAGGGTTTGTATAATCGCCATATTCTGATTAATGCACTGTGGAGCAATCAATATGGAATTTCATTTTTCAAAAATGTAGTGAGTCACAATGAATTCAATAATATTTCCAAAGTTTTGTGATTTGACATAAAAACACGCCAGTCTTTACATTCTTCGGATAGGTTCGTTCATATTCGGGAAGTATTTGAGCGGTTTGCATCAAATGGGGGAGTTTCACAAAATTTAGGTTTTTTTTAAAAGACACTTATTTTATATATTTTGGGCTGAAAATCACGAAAAAAAGGGTGCCCGGCATCAATTTTTTGTAGATTTAGAGAAAATTAAGGTTTTGTTGGCTAATCCCATTGCTCATTTGCTATTGGTTTGACGTCATTCCTGCTGTTCACAGATTCATAGTCTATGCCTATGTTCAAATACATCGATGATGTATTTACTATTGCTAATACCTGCGATATAATAAATGAGTTTATATGCCAATGGCTGCAATATCAATATTTACCGTTTGTAATATAGTAGTTAATTCTCAAATATATTTTTTAACATGAAATTAATTCCATTGTATTGTATGTTAAATTAACTGTTTGAAATATATATTTCATCGAACAGTTTCATGAGCAAATTTACACTTTATAATCGAAAGTTTGTTTTAATTTATATTTAGAAAGCAAATTAATTGAACTTATCGTGTATATCGAATATTATTCTTGCTGAAATTTGTTTCAAATGCACCAGTTTTTAATTTGCCTGGAGTTGAAAATCGGAAAATGCTTCGTTCCACCCGCAGGAATGTGCACTGTACAGTGTTTAGTTACGCCTGAATACAAAACTAGTTCCCCACCTTATCGTTGCATGGCAGAAATCGATGAAAGGGAGGATTTAATTGTTTT
>CABFPE010000278.1:890560-908463 GCA_900660155.1 Hofstenia miamia | reverse complement strand
AAGCTACTTGTTTATTAAATAATGCTTCTTTAGAAAGTACTGTACTGCCACAAACTGGTCTTTACAATTTTCACCCCTTTAGACTTAAAACTGATTGCATTGATTTAAAGCCCCTGATCTGCTAGTAGATTTTGGTGGCAAAACATCTAAAAAGTCACTTTGTCTAACAAATTCAGTATCTGAAATTCGCCCTCCAAATCCTTCTGAGATGTAATTTATAAAACCGTCTGAAGAGCAAGAAATCAAATAATTGATGTTGTGATTTTTATAAGTCAACCAAGTCAAGCTTTGCATTGTAGGATCAGACGTATTTTGGATAGGGACCTCAAAACAGTCAACAATAGAATTGACTTTGGAGAACTTGAACTGAAACCTAGAAGGAAGATATATTTTCACTAAATGCCGATCAGAAAAATAACAGTTTCTTAGTAGCGCCTTAAGCACTAAGGAAACAATAATTAGGGTTTGCCATCATTGTCGATGAGCATTTCTTTACAAAACAATTTATATCTCATTGAAGCAAACTAAAATCAAATTATCAAATGACATTGCAAGTCTGAGACTGGAAATGAAATAAGTAAACTACTTGTTTGTGCAATTAAATTTAAGCAAATACTTTAACTACAATATTAAATGAAAAAAAATTTGTGAAATACTACTAGTGCTTTTACTAATGCTATAATGCAAAACAGCAATTCCTTGATATACAAAAACAAAAAGCAATGTAAACATATTACGCATCAATTATAGTTTTTTTATCGCAGGTATTAACAAGCGTGTATACATTATTGCTGTATTCAAACATATACTATGAACCTGTGAACAGCAGGAATGACGTCAAACCAATAGTAAATAGGTAATGGGATTAGCCAACAAAACCTTAATTTTCTCTAAATAAACAAAAAATTGATGCCTGGCACAGTTTTTTTCGTGTTTTTCAGCCCAAAATATATAAAATAAATGTATTTTAAAAAAAATCTAAATTTCGTGAAACTCCCCCATTGCTGGGCAGGATTTTTAACGCCGTATTTTTTAATTTCATATTATAGCGTTGTTTCCAATAACTTCGTATTCCAAAAGCACCGTTTCCAATAATAGCGTATTCCAATAATTTCGTATTTTTTAATTTCATATAAAATATACGATTTAAACATGTTGTTGCATAAAAAACATTAAGCTTAGTATGAATTTGTTTATAGAAATGCAAAAATTCACTTAAGGAATATTCAAAGGCAACAATCTGATATATAAACAGTATCTGCTAAAAATTGTCTAAAATTTAAAGCTAGTTTCAATTTTAATTAAATTTCATTTCTATTGAAGCTGAATGTACCCTCAAAATATTTACAGGAGCTATATACCATATTAAAGCACGTATTATTTCCAATAAACTACATTAAAAGTAGACAAAATTTCGTAAAATCTATGAATAAAATGTCATTATTGTTTATGACATATATACAAAATACGATACTACTGGAGTACAAAATACTAAATTATTGGAAACGATGCTATTCGAATATGATATTAGTGGAATACGAAGTTATTGGAATACAAAATTAATGGAATACGATACTACTGGAATACGTAATTATTGGAATACGATTTTAAAAGAAAATTGAAATTTCCATTATACAAAATTAAAAAATACGACTTTAAAATACTACCCCAAATTGCTTATCAAAATATGTTCCCAAATTAAGTCTTACTGTTGATGAGCAATTATTGTTATATAAAGGACGTTTCAAATAGGTAACATTTATGCCAAATAAACCAGACAAATATGGTTTGAATTTTTGGGTTTTAGTGGAAGTAGACTCAAAATATGTTCTTGCGATTCATCCATATTTGGGCAAAGACCCATTTGGCATTGCAGCAAGAGGTTTGGGCAAAAACATACTCCCAATATCAAATCACTTTACTAATCCTAAATTTTACAAGTTCACTAAACATGTTACAACAGAAGTTGAATCAATATGTTATGCTACCCATTACTCTTAAAACTCAGACATTCTCTCTTGGAATAATCCTCATGCTATGATGCTTCTGCAAGACACACAAGCTCTCACTCAACTGGACATTGTTGAGTTGGTCAATTGAAAATAGCAATGTTTTGGGGGGGGAGTATGTGGTGTTCAGTCTACCTCCCCAACATCAAACATTTTCTGCATTATTATTACGAAATTCACAATTGCTCATTGTAAAATAATTACATTACATTTAGTTGTATTTATCTTCAATTGGTGTAACTACATTTGACAAACTGTGCAATTTTAAATATTTGAATTTTTCAGGTCTGCTGGTCAAGTTCATTTACCATACAAAAGGGCATGTGAGGAACCTGCTTTGTTGTGTAATAATATGGTATGAATTCTCTAATTTTTTGTTTAGCTAACACCTGTTTTTATGCTTTAACACTAGAACGGCCATTACTCCTTGTGATTCTTTTTCATGCAGCATTTCAAAATAGAACATTTTGTAAAAATAAGAAAAAAAATTACACCTGCAAATTCAAATGGATTATCAGTTTAATTGGTAGTGCATATACCTGCTGTTGTTTTTAATGAATGCATACACAAGTAAATAAAATTTAATTTCGTCAATTTTGACCCACTTAGCCGTTCTAGTGTTAAATATCTTGATTTTGTTAGGAAACACTCAATACAGTATAGTTAACCTTTGTTATTTTGAATTATTATTTCTAAAAAGGATTTTCTAAATTCATCAGAGAGCTGACCCAGGTACCTTGCAGTGCTACAGCTTTGCAAGTTCCTTCCATCAGCTGAGAAAGCACTGAGTGTAGGTTTTACTTACACATAGAGCACACTATGCCCCCAACAACTCATAGGCTCTCTCTCTTAATTTAGGGCTCTCATCTGATATGAATCTGTCTATTAGGTTCTCTGCATCAGGTTGGCCAAGTGTGGCCCCACCCTTCCTTTACCTGATCTCCTGTACTTATTTAATGCCTATTTAGGGATAATTTCATTGGAGTAGGTTGATTATATTACTGTGACATCAGCAAATCATGCTGCAGAAGACACCAGATTTCATGCTGATGCCACAATATTAAAACTATCAATTAGCTAAACATCTCAAATATGATACATGAAAGCTCTTCATCATATTCTTCAAATTGAAGCAATTATAGAATGTATGACATGATATTTTCCAGTAGATTAATATTTTCCTACTACTATTGCATGATACAATGATGAAATATGCCTTTAATACAACAGTAAGTGTTCTCTATCAATGTATACAGTTTACTAATTTGATATTCATTCTTACATGTAAGGGTAACTAAAGCTTAGTATTTTGAGATACTCTAGGACCTGTAGATTTCAAACTGAGATGTGTGAACCCAAAAAACTCACTCAGTTTTTCACAAATTACAGTTAAAATTGTATTCTATTGTGGCATTAGCATGAAAATCTATGTTGATGAACACCAGGATTTCTGATGTCACAGTAATCAATGCATAACTCCAGTGCTAGAACAAGCCTATTTCTAATAAAAGTTAAAGGTGACATGGGAGATCAGGTCAGGGAAAGGTGCATAGCCACACACAGCTGACCTGATACAGAGAACCTTTATAGAAAGAGTCATATAAGACAGGAGCCCTAATTCAAGTAAAGAAAGAGAGAAGCCCTATAAGTTCTTGGGTGCAAGGTGTACCCTATATGCTTGTGTACCTAAATTAAGTGCAGGCCTCAGCTCATGCAATTTAGGTGCTGCATTAAATATAATAAACATAACAAAAGACAAGTGGTTGTGAAATGCCTTATACCTAAACCTCCCAAATTGCAGTAAAGATAAAACTTGTAAAGCTGTACCTGAACAACCCAGATAACAATTTTGGTTGTTTTTACATTGTTTATGGTTGTTTCTTGCTAATGGTTGTTGAAGCAACCACTAACATCATAAAAACAACTCTTAACGCTAATTTGAAAAATTACAAATATGCAAATATAATTTAAGCAAGTTTGATCTGTAATTAATTCATCAACAAAACATGTGAAGAGAAGTGATAATTGAGTTTCATTTCACATTTGAAGTGCTTTGTTTGTGAAAGTGAATTTAAAATTTTGATACTTTTTTGGTGCGTTAAGATAATTCTGCATCTTTTTATGTTCTGTAGTCTTTATTTTTTATATTTTCTGTTTTAATAACTTTGCGTTTGTTGTGAGGCTTGCTTATTATATATCATTTCCTTTATTTTATTTTGTGCCCACATTTATAATGATTCTGTAAACAATTTACGTTTTCATAGTAACTGCATATTTAAAAACATACTGAATTGAGATAGTTTAGAATTTTTTAATAGTGTAAATATTAATAAATAGATAAATTTAACTTTTGATTTATATATTAATATCTTAATTTAAGAATATATGTTATTATATCAAAGGGAAATTCCAATTTGAAATAATTGAAATAAAAATATCTGAATAGAATTATGGAATACATGTACATTCTAATGTTATTATTAGAACTAAGTAAAATTTGTCAATTCCTTTTAAATTTTTTATTCTATTTTATTATCAAAATGGAAAAAGAGACTAAATTTCCTTTGTGATGAGCTTAATAATTACAAGTTTGTAGCAAAGGTGCAGAATAGTGCCATTATTAGAGGGTAAAAAACAATGAGAATTTCAATAAAATACATAAAAAGTTTAAAAAATAATTGATATAGACCAATAACTTTTAATTAGCACCAGTAAGTATTTATGAAAGATGACATGATAATTGATAAAGCAACAAATATATTTTACTTTCAAATGTCTACGTATAAAAATATAACAACTAAAATAGTTAAATTTACAGCTTCACACTAAAAAATATGCTTTCAGTAAAATATTATTATACATAATACTGCTTCAGGTAATATTGTCACCTGATTTTCAAGTTTAAAACACTATTACTTTTCTTAATACGGCTTCAGGTAATATTGCCATCTGATTTTTAAGTTTTAAACACATTATTTTGCTTAATACTGCTTCTGTGAATAGAACCACTCGATTTTCAAATATATATATTTCCATTGTTATATTTTATATTTAGACATTTTAAAGTCAAATATCTTTGTTTTTTATCAATTATCATGTTATCTTATATAAATACTTACCATGTGCTGTTGCTTGCTACCACATGTTACTGCATCCTACAAACTTGGTTAATTATGTATTTGTCTCTATCAATTATTTTATAGAACTTTTTATGCATTTGTCGTCGTTTTTTACTCTCCAATTGTGTTTATTTTGTTCACGGGCTCTGTGTGCCACCGCGTTTGCAAGCTTAAGAAAATTTTAAAACATTTTGCAATCTCTTCAGTTCAAAACACAGTTGAGCAATGTCATTCAACTGGGGATTTGAGAATATTACATAATTCATTAGCAGATGTGAATGTACAAAGAGAATTGGTATGCACATATTATTTTAGATTATGAATTTTTTATCTCTCAATATTTAACTATTTCTTGTTTCTACTTTTTAGATTGAATCATTGGAATTAGTGGGTGGTGACAATATTGGTTCGACTGTGTGATTGATTGCAGCAAAAATCCTCTCCCCACAATTAGCTACAAAATGTAACTGGATTGGCAAAAACAATAAAATTGGAATTAAAACGAATTTTCCTCAAATTGTCAATCTTATTAGAAGTAAGAACTATTCAATTTTTAATGAAATTCTATTTTTAACTAGGTGCAAGCAAACGAGTGCATGATGCTGCTACTGACGAGATTATTGATCTCATTTTTAAGAAATGGTTCAAAAATATGCTGGCAATATTGTCAAAGTTAAAATTCTTAAGTCATTTCTATTTCTTATTGATTAAGTGTCTAATTGGATTTTTCATTTGCAGTGTTAATGGAATTTTTTAAATATATATAAATTGCTAAACTTTGAATATAATGCGCACTTTTTTTACTAAAAAATTTATTGAAAATTAGGGGGTCGCATTATATATAGGAAGAATTTTTTTAGAAAGAGTTGATGTAATACCAAAATTTATTTACAAGGTAGGTATTAATAGTATCAATAGTGTCAGGTAAGGGATCGGCTAAGCCACAATTTCATCATCACGTCCTAAATCATTCATAAAATTGTCCTTTGTGTTATCTAAAGCATAGTCATCATGATAGTAAATGTTACTTACGTATATGAAGAATTGGGAGTGCACATTATACATAGGTCTACAACTTAATAGTTAGGGTGTGCATTATACACATGGCCACAGTAAATTCGAAGTTTTACAGTATATATACATATACAGTACTGGAGAAAAAAATTCGCCCACCCATGATTTGTCATAAATATTTCTAAGAAATGGACGATAAGAATTCATACTCTTCACATTGAAGACGAGCTGTGGACCGCAATAAAGAAAGAATTTTATGCAATTCCCAAAAGCTTTATTTTTGCTTCAATCCCTGATCACATAGAAGCTGTTATTTGCTCAAAGTTACGCACTTTATTATTATATTAGAAAAGAGAATTTTGTTGCTAAGTGCTTATATTGCATCAATTATTAATTTATGAATTTTTTTTTTATTTTAATTTTTTCGGATTTGTTCATTTACTAAAATTTTTTCAGGTGGCCTAATACATTTTTCCAAAACAAATTTTCTAATTTTGATTAAAAATTAATAGCCAATTGTTATTCTAAATATTTTATGGTATTAGATATACAGATTGTCCTTTCTCAATCAAAGTAACACTTAGTTATAATCTTAGGCACACTATCCAATGAATATTTATTATTTATTCAAAATAGCAAGGTGATCGAACATATATTTCCAGTATATATATATATATATATATATATTTTTTGTAGGGTGACATACATACTACAATTTACTATTGAAAATTTGTCTTTGCTACCAAAATTTACGCCATTTTTGGCAGTACAGACTATATATATATATATATATGTGTGTGTGTGTTCTTCAGTTATTAATATTGTATATTTTAGATCAACAAAAGCTAGCAACTCTGCTGAATAACTGTAAAGATTGAAAAACTAAATGACTTTTGAATATTTCAATTTAAATTGTTTCTTAGAAATAGATTTGAATTTAGCATTTACTAAAAAGTTTGTAAACGTCTTTTTGAAAGTTATTTAGAGAATTTGGTTGGTTATGAGTATTAAATTTATTTCTTGGTATATGAACCTGCGATTATATTGTTTTTTAGGTAAAGTTCAAGTAAATTGTGATGTCCCTCACAAAAAGCAGCAGGTTTACATTAGCTTGCTTAAGCTAATGAAGTAATACAATTTCAATATTAAGACATTGTTTTAGATACATGAAGCAATTATTAATCAATGCAAAAAACCTCAAAATATTACTGTTTTGTGTACAAAATCACAAAAACCCATCTAAACTGACGTTTTTATAATAATGTTTTGACTGATGAAATACTACAATTTAAACATTAAAACAAGGTTGTTTTAGATATGTAAGACAACCATGGGATAACATAAAACTAGGTTGATGCGACCTCAAACAATTACATTTTTATTCATAAAAAACAGCCAAAAAGCAACCTAAAATGACGTTGTTGAAACAACGTTGTTTCAACTAATGAAATGGTACAATTTCGACGTTAAAATAACGTTGTTTTTGATACATAAAACAACCATAAAAAAACGTTGTTTAGCCCTTAAATTGTTATCTATGGATTAGCCAAATTGAAAAATAACCCCTCTTTGTAATTTGAATTGGAAGTCACATAAATCAAACTTGCTTTGGAAAGATTTGACCAATTCACATCTGCAACAATCATGCTTGACAACAATGTTTATGAAATTGTAAACAAAAACAATAAGAAGGCGAAAGCAAAGACAAGGATAGACTCAAAACAGATTAGGAGGACAGATATTCAACAACTATGCTGCATTTTTTAAAATGAAATAGCTTTTTTGCTCTATGATAATAGAGTGAAATGCCTACATGTATTTCTTATAAAAGGGGTTAATGACACAAAGCTATCCCGGTAGGCGAAAGTAAAGACAAGGGAAGACGGAAAACAGATTAGGATGGACTGAACATGGTTATATTTTGATAATATATTTAAAATTAGACCAAATGATTTAAACAAGAGGCAATTTCAACTCAAATTCGCTGCAAACTTCAACAACTTTGATGAAAATTCCTAAAAAGATTCATTAAGCCTCTTTAAATTTCCGGGTAGAAATAATGCTGTCCTTGCAAGAACATAGAAGAACTCTTAGAATCCTAACAGGAATTCTTGCAATTTTCTAGCAAGAATCATTAGAATTTTAATACAAAAAAAAATAGACATATATAATTCATTAACCTACTCCAAAACAAATTTAATTAAAATAAAACTTAAAAAAACAAAACACATGTGATTGTAAGCATAACTAATTATCTTTATTGCCAGAAAGCCACGAATTCTTAGAATCTAAGCCTAGTTGCTTTAACAATTGTATATTTCAGGTTATTTTAAAAAGGGCAGTACATATATCAGCTCTTTCGGATTTTTGTAGTCTAAAAAATCTTAAAAAAACTGATAAATGTTCCTTTAATCAAAAATATCAACTTTTTAAAAATGATTTTCACTAAAATTTAGGCTAGATACTTAATGCTACATACAGACATCATGTATAGAAAATATTTGAAAATGTTTTGTATTGAGGATAATTTAAATTTTCAGCTATTTGTAAAATTTTAGCTTTTCCCATAGTAAAAAAAGTGCTATAAATATATATATATATATATATGTGTGTGTGTGTTCTTCAGTTATTAATATTGTATATTTTAGATCAACAAAAGCTAGCAACTCTGCTGAAGAAGTGTAAAGATTGAAAAACTAAATGACTTTTGAATATTTCAATTTAAATTGTTTATTAGAAATAGATTTGAATTTAGCATTTACTAAAAAGTTAGTAAACGTCTTTTTGAAAGTTATTTAGAGAATTTGGTTGGTTATGAGTATTAAATTTATTTCTTGGTATATGAAACTGCAATTATATTGTTTTTTAGGTAAAGTTCAAGTAAATTGTGATGTCCCTCACAAAAAGCAGCAGGTTTATGTTAGCTTGTTTAAGCTAATGAAGTAATACAATTTCAATTTTAAGACATTGTTTTAGATACATGAAGCAATTATTAATCAATGCAAAAAACCTCAAAATATTACTGTTTTGTGTACAAAATCACAAAAACCCATCTAAACTAACGTTTTTATAATAATGTTTTGACTGATGAAATACCATGATTTAAACAGTAAAACAAGGTTGTTTTAGATATGTAAGACAACCATGGGATAACATAAAACTAGGTTGTTGCGACCTCAAACTATTACATTTCTATTCATAAAAACAACCAAAAAGCAACCTAAAATGACGTTGTTAAAACAATGTTGTTTCAACTAATGAAATGGTACCATTTCGATGTTAAAACAATGTTGTTTTTGATACATAAAACAACCATATAACAATGTAAAACAACATTGTTTAGCCCTTAAATTGCTATCTGGGAAGGCACTCTTGGCAGCAATCAGATAATTTAGAAAAGCATTTTAATAAATAAAATATGCAACTAGTAGTAAGGGTAAAGTAAAATCTATTAAACCTTCACTAACAAATTCAAAGTAATTAAACATAAAATCAGGTGTTTGATAAACAAAAGACAATAGAAATTGAACAAGAATATTTTATATTACAGAATATCTAAACTGTAATTACAAAAAAATTCTTCCCAGCTTAAACTACAAAGCTTAATCAAAGAATTAAGTGCAGTGCCACATTTGAATGGCAAATTTTAATAAAATGCTTATAATTTTATTATTACTATTATGTATACCTTTTAAAATTATAAAGAAATTATTTTCAAAAGTTAATATATAATTATTAAGGAATTTTACATCCCATTACTTGGTTGGGCTTAATATATTAGTGGGCTCATTGGTTGGTACTTTTTTTTTATTCTTGAAAATCTCAAATTTTTTAAATTTAACTCAAATCCTTCCAAGATTATTATTTAATGGACACATTTCCCTTAAAAAATTACTGGAATTGTCCATTCTGAAAGAAATTTGGAAGATTTGAGATATTATAGAATGAAAAATAATACAAATTGGGCTCATTTTATTGCCACCAATTTTATTAATTTTAATTTAACTGATCCATTATTTTTACCTGTAGAATAGTCAGCTATAGAACTTCACTATAGTTCCCAAAGAAACAAATTCATGGGATTAAATTAGGGTTTGTAGTACTTAATTAAGTTTTGGACTTTTTATCAACAGACAAAATTTTTAAACCAACAAAGGGAACCTTGAGATTGACATAGCAAATCTTTATGACAATATGAACAAAAATTTAGCATGGATGAGGTAAATGTATCAATTATAATAGAAAGGACATCAAAATGTAGTATTTAGCAGTTGTTTATTGAGTTTTAATCTACACTAAATGATAAAATATAATTCTTGATTTCATAAAAGAAACTCAGCTAAATAGTCTAATGTACATATGAGAACATTTTGACTGACCCATCTAATGTTATTGATCTTCATACAACATTCATGCTCAACTTTTGTTCGTATTGTCATAAACATTTGCCATGTTGATCTCAAGGTTCCCTATGTCAGTTTCAAGATTCTATATGTTGATAAAAAGTAGCAACCCGTAATTAAACGTTTTTCTTAAAAAACAATTTTATATAAATTGAAAGGGTAGATAAACTATATAAGTAAATTTAATTTCGTAATATTGTATTAGTAAGACTATGTTCATATTTATATGTACAAAAGAGTACTATTTAATAAAAAATATTGATTTGCATAAATATACTTTTATAGTGAAATTTATTCATTTTTTATGACCTGTTTTAAAAGCTGTCATACTTTAACAAAGGCGTTAGTTAGTTGTAATGTGATTAAATATATCCGTAATTGTAATTTTTTTAGAATTTCAATGGAGTTTGTCAATATATATCGCGCTCCTTGTAATTTGATTAAAATGCAAAGGTCATGAAATAATTTGATATTAAACCCTCATGTAGCGTGTTACTACTTAGCACAACCAAATTCTATAAACAACACTCTGATTGGAGTGCCACATTTGAATTTGATTGCCTTCCCTTAATTTGGTATTTTAATTCTTTGGCCTTTTCACTGTTTGGTATTTTAATTCTTTGGCATTTTATTTCTGTCTGTTTTTGATCTTTTATTTCTTTGGTATTTTCATTATTTGGGATTAAAATGTTTGGCATTTTATTTCTTTAAGATTTTAATTTTTGGCCTTCTCTTTCTAAATCATTACAAATACTGTATTACGAACAGAATCTTACGAATGCAATATTACGAACATAAAATTACATACAGAGTTTTAGGTACATATTTTGGCATCCCAATTGAAAATCATTAAATTTAAAATTAGGCTTTTTATTAGATGAACTAGTTTTTAAAATTACGAATATACAGTAATTTTTAAAAAAGTGGGAGTTTTTGCAAATGGGTTTTTTTCACCAGAACAAACTGAACATTCCACATTCTAAATTTCGTCATTTTGATCAAACGTATTTGTCAAATTTGTTGCTATTGAACATTTAAATTGATATTTTGTTTTAAAGAGACTAATTGCTAAACTAAGTTCAGAAAGGTATTATCTTTGTATTATGTTGCAATTTTAATGAATATAATTTCGCTTTTGATTAGAGATGCAAGCTCGAGTAAATTATAATAGAATTTGAATCGATGATTTTAATGATGACCACGATTCTATGTTATATGTTAATTTATACAAACACTAGACCCGCTCGAGAACTCGCCAATGCACATTTCGTGTAAATCAAAGCAGTGTTTATTTAAAATTTGAGTTGTCCTTTAATGATAACATGGTCCGATAACCTTGTAGCTACTGAGTAGTAATTAAGCTGTGATGCAATGAGCAAATTTCCACGATATCTTAAGTTATTACCAAAATTTTTGATAATGCATTTTGGAAATTTCGTATATTCATTTTGAATGTCAATTTATTGCAATTTTTGCTATTGTTATACCACCCTATAATATTTGTGGTAAATATATTCTTAGACATTCATTCCGCAAAACTAAATATCATAAACCATGTATAAATCTCAATAAGCAATAACCTACGACCACTTGCCGATTTAGTGTATGATTGACAAAATTGATTTATGCGAATAGAATGATCATTGCATAATTTTTTAGGCGAACTTGTAGAATAGCGACACGCGGACTAAATAAACACTAATTTAGGGTCAAAAACGATAGATAATACAATAAAATACTCAAAGTTTAAAATATATTCGATATAGACCGATACCTCGTCATAATTCAGCATATTTGTTGCACGCGGTATATATTTAAGCAATATAGCATATAAAACCACGAAGTTATATAAAAATAATTATCTTTAACTAGAAAATAACAAAATATAATCGTATAATTAAGCAAATCTATAAACTTTTCATTTTAATCAAGTCTTTATCTTAGGTGAAATATCTTCATTAATTGGAATAACAATTGTCCTTTTTGCTCTTTTACAAGCAAAATACATATGAATTCAATTGATCACAATTTTTGAGGAAAAATGTGTATAATACAGTTCAGGGTTTTCAAATCAAGTTCGAGTTTTTACGTTACGAGTTCGATTATTTTCTTATAGAAAATTCTGAGTTTTCTTCTATTTCCGAGTTTGTTTGGTAAAAATATTTATTGTACAGTCATTCTAAGCTAAAAAATAGTTGTTTGCGATTGGTAAAGAGATTGAAATTTAATTTTTACGGTATTTTCGATCGTGTTCGAGTTTTGATGATTTCTCTTTCAAATTCTTATGATCAAGTTTTGCGAGCTTTTTCGAGTTTGAGTTCTTAACATTCCGAGTACTCGAAAACCGTAAATAAGCGTAAATTTCAATTTAATTAATTAATATAGTAATTTGGATTTTCAAAATTGTAATATTAACTACAATTTTCATTTCATTATATTACAAACTAAGGTTTATTAAGGTTTGCTTTACTATTTAGTCGATAAAATAATCAAATTTTTGTTTAGTGTTATTGCTAGATTCTGAATAAGATTAAAGCTAATAATAATAATAATAATAATCAATGACTTTATTAGCCGCTGAAGGCATGCACAACAAAAAAATAAAAACAAGTCAAGTTTTACGGCAGCGAGGACAGTCACAGGAGATGAAATAGGAGCAAATGGAAGAGTAGGCGAAGTTGGAGAAGGGCTCAGCAAAGAGAAAAGCCATCAAAGATTTCTTGAAGCTCGGTGGCGGGGAGAAGAAATAAATCGCTGTTGGAGGGCTGAGAGTCAAGATGTAATTAGCAGCAGTAAAGCACGATTGAAAAACGAGTGAAGGGTGCGATGTTTCTTTGTACGACGAATGGAGAAGGTGACAACATCATCAGAGCGAGTGCAGCAGGAATTGGAGAACTTGATGAAATCAAAAATTTAATTTTTTGACAATTCATATCATTTTAATATATAATCGCTTATCGTGTATGACAATTTTCATTGTAATAGTGTTTTTCGGTGAGATTTGTTTTCGCTGAAATTTACTAAAGCTCAAAACTTAATTTAAACCAAAAGTTTATAGATTTGCTTAATTATACGATTATATTTTGTTATTTTTTAGTTAAAGATAATTATTATTAAATGACTTCGTGGTTTTATTTGCTATATTCCTAAAATATATACCGCGTGCTATCGCGTGTTACCGCGTGCAACAAATATGCTGAATTATAACGAGGTATCGGTCTATATCGATTATATTTTAAACTTTTTGAGTATTTTGTTGTATTTCCTATCGTTTTTTGACCCTAAATTAGTGTTTATTTAGTCCGCGTGTCGCTATTCCACAAGTTCGCCCATTTTTGATACCATACAGTTATCAAAGCAATGCCTCATGTGTCAAAGTCACAAAAAGGAAACAAATGTCAGGCGAAGGTATAGAAAAGGGTGCACGCGGATGAAATAAACACTAATACAAGATAAAAAACGATGAGAATAACAATAACAAACGTAAAAAGCTTAAAAAATAATGTATATAGAACAATAACTTTACATAATTAACCAAATTCGTAGCACGCGGTACATATTTAAGAATAGCACAGAAAACTTGAATACTAAACAAATTACACGATGTAAAGTATATTTTTGAAAATATATACAAATTTAGTTTAAATCAAATCCTTACCTTACCTTAGGTGAAATTTTTAATACACTTTTATAAAAATATAAATATATTAATTTCGATTATTCAATGTGTTTTACTCGTGTTATTATAACAACTAATATATTTTGAACATTGCACCCAATTATCGCCGGTAGTCCTTGCACATGTCTTGCAAGTATTGACATTCTCCGACACCACGGCATCTTGTCTTCGGGCCAACTTTCTGGGAGCCACAACGGCTACTCTCCGGTTTTGACATAGTAATGTCTAAAACCTAACTAAACTGTATATTAAAGTGCCGCTCAAAATTATTGAGATAGTGTTGCATATTTTAGTCTAAAATTTTTAGAAATACTAATGCCATGATGCGGAATTGTGTAATTCATTGCTTTTATTTTGTTTCCTTTTGTTTTTATTAGTTGTGAAAAACTTAACTCCACTGTTTCAATACTTTTGAGCTCATAGTGCTAAGCCAAGAAAATTTAATCCAAATTTTCATAAAAACAAAATTATGAATTCTTAGATATACTTTGAATGTATTTTCAGTGTTAATTTTACTGTAAAATTGTTATTCATTAAGTTGATGCATTTTTTTTACAGTACTCAACCTCTGGATTGCCCACATAGGCACTGCGAGCGGAGGGCAAGAGGGAGCAGCTGCCCCTTCCTTTCGTGGTGAGTTGATTGAATTGACTAGAGTTTTATCAAATCGAAGTTCTTAGTAATACTTAAAAATAAATTTAAAATGTATTTTAGTATTGCGATAAGTGTATTAGACTTTTTTACTGCATGAAATACATTTATCCATTTTCAATTATAATGTATATAGATGTATACATGTGAATTATACTATTAAGAATACATGAAAGACGCAAGTTATTTGTGGTTAATAAATTTTTTATAGATCGTTATAAAAATTCTTTAATCCCTTAAACCTTTTATTACTTTCTGGAAAATAATAGTGTTATTTTGAAATTTACTTCCATTTGAAATGAAGTATATCAGATATAAAGTGCTTACTTACTGATGTGGTAAATATTGCTTTCAAAAAAGTTGAGTGGCAGAAAATAACAAACCAAAGGCCTACATTCTTATATTCTTACAGATGGGATGAGCGATTAAAGCAGATTCTAGCACATTACTTCGGATAATCAAAATACTTGGAAAATAATATCTCATTTCATTGTTCGCTTTAAATTAAATGATTAAGTATACTCAAAAGGAAATTGCTTTGAAATAAAATATTTTTTTGAACAAAAACAGATTTCTAAAATATCACACGTGGAAAAAATTTTTTGCTACTATTTTAAGAAGTTTCTTGCGGCGCCCTTGATTGCCCACATTATTTAACGCAACGGCTAACTCTGAATTAAATCAATCTCTTTAGGCTATTGCACCTAAGGTAAGGAATTGGATATATTTGCAAAAATATACTCTTAGATCGTGTAATTTGTTTAATAATAGTTAATTATCTTATGAATTTAAAGTTTTCTGTGCTATTCTCCTTAAATATTAACCGCGTGCTAACGCGTGTTACCGCGTGATACGAATTTTGTTAATTATGCAAGGTTATTGGTCTATATACATTAGTTTTTAAGTTTTTTACGTATGTTATTGCATTTCTCATCGTTTTTTACCTTGTATTAGTGTTTATTTTATCCGCGTGCACCCTATTCTATACCTTCGCCCAAATGTCACAACCAAGTTGATTTATCTAAGTTTCTAGATTATGGCAACGAACGTTTCTCTTTATAGTGGTTATTGGATTTTTTCAAGCATTCAGATCACTAATTTGTTTGTTCAATCAATCAATCTCTTTCTACCAATATATTTGATTCTACAAAAATTACTAGCTAAATGTTCCTTCCAGTTTATTTCATAACGTTTGGTAAGCTAAGTAAACTCCATTTGTCGCGATTATTCGATATTATCCCAGAGAATTACACCAAGATCGTGGGTAATTCTACACATGTACAATACGAAGAAAGTATTTTGTTAACCATCATCGTGATTCTCATATACACAATATTTAGCATTTTATTTTGTGTTTTCATTGTGCTTTTTGCAAAGCTGTCATCTGAGTGAATGCGGAACCGTGTCAATCCACGGAAATTGCCATAATTGATATCAGCAGATACTACTCCACATTCGACATGAGACGTGCACACAAAATAGTTTCAACCATTTGCTTTCAGTATTTCCGATTGTTTTCAATATTTGCTTTGTGATATGAATCTAAGCTGCTGCATATGTTAATTCGTTTTGGGATTAACAAGCTATCATTGCGCTATGAAATTCTGTTGATGATATTTTGCTTCCGTTTGATTTATCAATGTGGATTCCTTTCCTGATTAATTATAGAATCCATCCAAGTAAACCGGGTAGTTCAGCGACACCAACACCAGTACTGATGAGCCTGCTCCGGAAATAAACAGTAGACTCTTTCAAAGCCTTGTAGCTTGCATATAAGTCCACTTCAAATTTTTTATTTCATCTGATTCCGTGAAAATTCAATTTCTAGTTTGGAAGATTTCTGAAAAATGCCAATTGCATCCCAATATCATTCTCATATTCTGTAAACTGGAAAATCTGAGATGCTTTCTGTAATTGATCATTATTTTAGGCTGACTTTCAGGTCAGTCTTCTACATGACTTTCAGACTCTTCTGGTTGAATATTATATCTACACTAAATGTTAAGACAACAGAGTAGATAAATTTTTTCTCTTTCAACATTCTGTATAAACGTAGCGTGTTTATCTACAGTACTGAATTATAGGCTATTAAAGTGTTGCAATCATGTCCATTTAAGTATTAAAAATGATTGCGTGTATTTGCTGAAGATGTAGGTATTTTTGCGCTATTCATGATCTTAAAAATTTTCCTTCATTTGTATGTTATAAACAAAATGTTAAGAGTTTAAATTCATGGTATTATCATAGAAATTTTCTCTTGTTTCAGACAGGTTTTCGACGTGTTTCGACGTTTTGTGCACAGTCTATAATCAGCAAGTAATTGCAATGCATTACCACAGTAACAAATTGACTTTAAAAATGTAATTGTGTTATCAAAATTTTGTCCTTTGTTTTGCTTGAAGTTCGTTTTATTACAGTTGACTAGACTTGATATCATTCATAGCGACTGTGTACATCCATACAGTATTCACTTTTAATATTTATATTTTTATGCTTGTAATTTTATTGTCTACGTGGCAAAATCATATAGTTTTATATATGCTTTTAGTTACAACTTCTACTATGACCTTGGAAACTGTAAACAAGTTATTGCTACGGTATATAGTTTATTTTTTCTTTCATTTATTTTCGGTTTGTTAGATTTGGTTTGGGACACTCCCTATATTGCATGCGTGAAGTGACACCTTCGATGCTAATAGAATTGTATGAGGCTATTTTGCAATGTCCACTACGACAGAAATCAAATAACACAACCAATAATATCGATTTGATGATAAAGACATTATCACGCGATGTTTTAGCAGTTGATCTTGATCATATACGGGCTGAAGATATTGTGAATGGTAATCCCACATCAATAGAAAATATTGTAGAAATTTTAAATGGATTGGCAGACTTTCTCGAAGAAAGATTGGATAATGAATCTTGTGAAGATGCGGAACTTGTAATGTATTGTGCATTTATATTTATTTTTTAAGGCTTTACTTATTAAGTTTCCTCAAATATGTGTTGATGTTAATATTCGTCG
>CABFPE010000278.1:878754-890484 GCA_900660155.1 Hofstenia miamia | reverse complement strand
TATTCGTCGTTCGTGCCCTAAAGGTAGTTAATTAGTTCAGTCAAATAGGAACGTCCGTAATTTTCCATTTGCGACAACTTAATTTTTTTATTTTATCACTTCATCAAAAATCATTAATAAAGTTTTTGAAAATCAGAATCCAAGTTTCTTCAGTTTTGTCCAGTTGCATGTCACCCCTTTCATCGGATTAATTAGCTCTGGAAAACCATACTACCACTGTTTGTTGTTCTTGCTTCACATTATATATATACAGTACTGTCCAAAAGTTTGGGAACACTTTCCAAATTTAGAAATTTTTGTATTTTACACTAAAAATCTCTGTACACCATACCACTTTAATTTGCTTCTTCAGATTGTCGAGTGATGTGCAGTGGCGCTTCCTCAGATAGTTTTTGATGTGATGCCAGCAATTTTCTATGAAGTTGAGGTCTGGGGAGTTTCCATGTCAGTTCTCAAACAGCCGAAAGTCTTGTGATGCAATCCACTGTTTCACAACTTTGGCGCTGTGGCAAGGAGCACCATCTTGTTGTAGTAAAGATGTTCCGCGAAGCTGCATAAACATGGGAACTTTCTCCTGAATTATTTTGAGGTAGGCCTTGGCTGTGACTGAACAAAATGCAGACCAGCACGCCTATTCGTAGTTATAGCACCCAAAATCATCGCAGAAGGTGCTGAGCAGACGGTTTGTTGCGTGTAATGTGTGGTGAATCTTTGGTTTCTTGGTCGTCGAACGTGTGGCTGGTATGATGTAAACTGACAAATCTTGGATTCGTAGCTAAACATTACTTGATGCCACATCTCAGGGGTGTATTGTTGGTATTGCTTGCAGAAGCGCAACCTGCCTGCCGGTTTGCACGAGGGAAGGTCAAAGGTAGTATTCAATCGACGCCTAATGGTGTGTGTTTATACATTCCGCTCTACCGAACCTAGATTTGCTTTGACTTCAGAAGATGAAGAGAATGTTTGATTGACGATGCAAGGGTGAATGAGACGGTCAGCCTGAGGGGTTGTTACTTTTGGTCTTCCAGACCGCTTGTGAGAAGAAAACGTACTAATGAAATCTATTAATATATAGTAAGTGACTATAAATACATCATGTTAACTCAATTGCAAACAAAGACATACTCAATGTACAGTCAAACATTTTCATCATTTCTTAAATATAACATAAAACCTAAAATAGGCGAAGCACTAATCATCACGCAAAAATGAAGCATTAATTGTCAAACATGCATCAAAACAGTATAACACTAAATTTCTATTAAGATGCACTCAATAATTATATAAAAATATTATTAGTGAGGATTGTAAGAATGTTCCAAATCGAGATAAGAGATTATGCAAAAGGAATTTGTAGAACTAATCCCAGTCTTCTTAACAGACTTAAAGTAGTATTCTGATAATATATTCATTGTTTCAAAAACTGAAAGAATCTCGCAGGATAAATAAAGTTAACTATTCTTAGGATGAAGTCAATGGGAATACAATTCTTAAACAATAATGTACAATATGATTACGGAGAAAACTTAATAACATTGACGTAACAATGAAAGAAATGTTGAAATGATTTTTAAAAAACGGATAAGCAACTCGCATATAAACTGCTTAGAATAAGGTGTGATTTTATGAAGAGTGTAAATGAGGGGGTTGGTATAAGTTGCACACTGGCATAAATGAACCAAGAAAGGTGTGGCGTCAAATGTCTTCATAAGCAGAACGTCACTGTAATGTGAACGTCAATTAGTAATTATCAATAATTCACTGCAATAACTGAAACAATGACAAGAAACGTGTGCAATCTTATTCAGACCCAGCATGCTTTTATTTTGTTAGAGGATAGATTGAAATTAAGGCTTGTTTTGAAAAGCTATCACCAAACTTAACAATCGGACTGTTTAGATTCATCGTTCAAAATAATGTTAATTCGTCGGGTGGTAGCTGTAGCTTTCAAAATCCACAGCATTTGGACAATCATTAACCATTCTTTTAATCAAGTGTTCGCCCATCTCCATGACAATCCAATTATTGACGACTACATATCTTTCAAATTCAGCTTATACGTCGTCAACACACTGATGGTTGAATGTTGCAGTCCAAAATCCTGATATCGTTTATTGCAGTTTTCTGCATTCATACAATTGCAGGTTCTCTTTTTCCCAATGTTGTATGTACTTCATCTAAATGTAACCCAAACCACATCCCTCATAGCTCACGCAAACCTGTGAACGCACGAAGGGAACAATAGCCTCCATTACCAAAGAAATGGAGTTTTCTACTTCCATAATTTATAAAAATATATTGCGAATCTGAGAGCATCGCTGAATATGTATTTCTTTTTTAGAACAAAAGCAAAACGGCAATGTCTTCTAGATAATATTTGGAGTACAATAGAGTTGGCATCTAAGTAATACTTTTTCTTGCATAGGATGAGTTCAAAGAATGGAAAATGGATACTGGACCAGATATTGCACTGACGGTTTTTGTTTAATCCGGATTGTTGATTAGCCTTCAATGCATATGCGCCATTCATTACAAGAATAAACTTTTTCTGCGGATATCATCATTGAAAATGCACCGAATCACAACCCCAAAACGTGTAAATCATTCTAAGCAAGATGCATCAGTTTTTGGCCGAGGGACAAGCATATATTTCAGTTAAATAACTCAGTAGCAGCCAGAACTTAATTGATTAACTAGATCCTGTAAGAAAAAAGATTAAAAAATAATGGCAAATACTCAAATCTACACTTACTGCATCAATAAAAATCAATGCACGCTAATCACTACACTACAAGATCAAATGGACGAAAAGTAAATTCAATGTATTTTGCTTATTAAAGAGTTTGTACTGCCTATCAAATATAATGTAAGCATAAATCAACTTTGGTGGCAAAACAGTAAAATGACTGCTGATAGCCAAGCAAATCGACTCAATCAATGCAAAGAAAAAAAGTATGATTAAAGCAGTCTTCACACACCAGGTTCAATTGCTTAGACCGGAACCATATTCTAACTAGCTTAATCTTATTGAAAGATGCTTCTCACCATACAAAGATAAAGTGAAAAGGCTAATTCTTGAATTCGAAAACCGAGGTACACATCCAACACGTCTTGGAGAAAGCTATGAAAGCAAAATTCATTTACAGGTTGTGTCAGGTTTATCACTAAGAATGACACCGTGAAGATGCGATTCAAACAGCATTTATTGGAAAACCAATGATGATGGGATCATTTTAAATCAAATTTTATATCAGAATTTAGTGATAATATTGCATATATGTTATCCAGTAAGTGTAACCTGTACATGTTGGATTCCTACAGTATAGCTGACGGATAATATATATATATATATATGGAGACAGATTCAAAGAAGTTAGAGGCAAAATACGCGTTGAACAGATCCGCTTTGTCCAGGTCAGAGTGAGCAGAAAGAATATTCCATCTCAAATTGGAGAGCTCAGGCCGTCCAAGAGAACCGGACGAGAAGCTGGACAGAAAAGAGACTTTGTCAAGTTCTATAAAATTGATAACATCTTCTGTGAGAGAAGCAAGCTTTGGAGAAGCAGTAGTACCAAAATGGCGTTTGTAATACTCCAATTTATTCAAGTAAACGATTGAACAGGAGGAGATCACAGGCATGAAAGTGGAGTGACAGTGGGAGAGTCGAGAATTTCAGCAGAGCGTCTTTATAGGCCAAAGGCGAAATCCATTTGAAAGCGCGTTTCTGGAAAGGAACAAAGCACGAGACGGCGACCAACAGGAAGACGCATAGAGAAGAATGGCACGAGGAATGGACTTGAACAAAGAGAATTTCACAGTGAACGAGGTATTAAAAGGAACAATACGGAAAAGGGCAAATAGCGAGGATTCAGCTTTGCGGAGACGCAATTTAAGTTTGCAGCAAGTTGAACTCCAAGATGAGTGTAATGAGGAGCTAAGTTCACAGGTAGAGGCAAATCAGAAGTGGAGCCACCGAAAAGGAAATACCACATGTCTTGGTAGCGCTAAAATCAAGGTGGTTGACAGAGGACCAAGTATACAAATACTTAAGATCAGAAGAAATATTAGAAACAAAAGACCAGCCAACATAAAAAACCGCAGGTTCGTCGACATACAAGACGAGTTGAGAACAGAATGAGGGAGGTCGTAAATGGTGACGAGGAAGAAAAGAACAGCAAACACTGAGCCTTGAGCACCACTAGTAACGGGGACAGAAGAGATAGACGTGTTGATTTTGACACATTGGTGGCGATTGGTCAGGTAAGACTGAAACAGTTCGAAGAAATCCGCATCAAAACCAAATAAACGTAACTTGAGCAGAATAGAATGAGCGAGGCAATCAAATGCTTTTGAGAGGTCAAGAAAGATAATACAACCAGGATCATTACAATCAGAGTGAAAGTAGCAGTTTTCGATCAGTGTGAGTAAGTTAGTAATCGTAGAGTGACCAAGAAGGTTGCCATGCTGAGAGGAATAGATGAGGTGACGAATTTTTGGGAATACATAACGAAAAACGAGGCGTTCAAAGATGATAGGCAGTCGAGATAGAATAACTATTGAGCGGTAAGACGTGACCTGCGAGGAGGGAAGCTGATTAGGATAGCGCTTAGAGGAGCAAATGAAGCAGTAAAGATGTTTTAAATTGATAGAAAGCGTGGAGAAGGTTTCGTGAATTACAAAGAAATTGACACCATCCGGATAGCAAGGATGAGAGAAATATCATTGGCACTGAAGTCAATATCACTAACTAGATTTGACAGACAGATTGAAGGGGACGAATGAGTGATCTGACAGTTTAGCAGGAACAGGGATAACATATATGTCGAATATGTAATCAGGGTGAGAGCACAGAACCAAATCAAGCAGGGAGGCGCTGGAAGTAGGAGAAAATACAAGTTGTTCAAGAGAAAAGCAGACGAAAACTTCTAAAACAGCAGACTCATAAGTGTCAGTAGAATCGAGCGCATTCCAACGGACATTAGGAAGATTCACGTCACCAAAAACAAGAATATGAGAATGAATTGAAAAGCCAAGGTGACGTGAGAGGGAGATAGACTGTGCATGAAACGACTCGAACATAGATAAGAAATCAGCAATGGCAATGAAAAACGCACTATTTGAAGGAGGGTTATAAATGCAGAGCAGAGAAACAATACGGTCACTGAGAACAACAGCACAGCCACAACGGAAATCGAAGGATAATGAATCGAATGAGATGGGACAGATGTCAAGGTTAGGAAGGCGAGAAGCAATGAGAACACCTTCATGGCTACCACTGGAGCGATCCATACGGGAAAGAACTTTAAGAGTAGAGTTGGGAAAAACAACACTGTCAGCAACGGCAGGATCAAGCCAGGTTTCAGTGATGAAAATGAAGTCAACAGGTGTTTCTTGGGACGACGAATGGAGAAAGTGACATTATCAGAGCAAATGAAGCGGGAATTAGAGAACTTAATGAAATCAAAAGGATCAAGATCCAATTTGCGATTGAGCAAGCGATTGAACAAGAGGAGATCACAGGCATGGAAGAAGAGTGACAGCGGGAGAGTGGGAATTTGAGAAGAGCGTCTTTGTATGGCAAGCGAGAGATCCATTTGTAGACACGCTTCTGGAAACGTTCCATAGAGTGGAACAAGAAACCAGAAGGCCACCAACAGGGAGAAGCGTAGAGAAGAATGGCAGCCGTGGAATTAAAGGGAACATTGCGGAAGAGAGCAAAGAGGAATTAGCTTTGCGGAGGCGTAAGGACACATGACCAGACCAATTTACGCTAGCAGCAAGTTGATATATATATATATATATATTTTATATATCAGACCTCGCTAATGGAATATTGTAACAATTACTAATATAATTTTTCAAAAAAGTTTTTATTGAGAGTTATTCATCACATTTTTTTCACTATAGGATTCAAATATTTCTTTAAATATATGTGTGAATTTCTTATTCATTTTGTCTATTTAGGATTTGGACTTGCTTTCTGATCATGGCAATGCTATAGTTAATGATGTCATCGAATCTGAGTTATCTGCAAATAGAAAGCCTACTGCAAGTGCACTTAGATTGAATTTGTCTTCCGATAGTGATAGCCATCGTCAAACTAATTTGTATTTTGAGGATTTCCCTTCTAGTTTTAAGGAATCTTCCACTAGACTTATTGATGATGCAGCAGGTGATAATTTTCAACTTGACAACAGGAACTCTGTCATAGAGAAATACAGTAAAAATCAAAAATCACCTGTAACATTGCCTCCAGCTACTCATGAAACAGATGTATTGTCTGTTGCTGAACAATTGGGGGATTTAGAGACAGATGAAGAATACGAATATGTTAAGAATAGGCTGCTTGAAAGGCTTAGAGAGTTTAAATTTGATTCCTCGGATACAGTACAGGCACCTGTTACTATCGATATCGATAGTGCACTTGCATCAAAGTCAGATGGGAAATATGCTAGTATGCGTAAGCAACTTGATCTCGAGGAAAGAAATCATGTCAAAGACAGAAACACTCTAAAAAATTCTTATTCACAAACTTTTAATAAGCTCAAAAGTGCTGAGCAAACTTTATTAAACGAAAAGAAAACAAATATTAAAAAACGGGATGCGAAAGTCTCTCAACTCCACAAGATTAATTGCCGTCCTACTATTGCAAAGTCAAAGTATTTGAACAAATCAACGAATCGAAATGATCAGGCCGTAGTTGAGGAAGAGATAACTACTGATTATAACGTAAATCCAGAAATAGTAAAGGATAGTTTGCTTCCTTTTCTTCTTGAAGAATTCCCTCATTTAGAACTAAGTAAAGAAACAATTTCAGAATTGTGGCGGAAACAGATGAAACAAGTAAACTTTCTAACGTCGGGATCTACTGGCGAACATCAAATCAAGCATTTGAATCAAGCCCATCGAAAGCAAGAAATTTTGTTGGCAATCATGAAAAAAGAAATTAATCACAACATTCGTTTAAAAGAGCAGAATGAACGACGGGATCGACAATTTTCTATTCGTGCAAACTTGCGGGAACAAAGACAGGCATCAGCACGCATGCACAGATATTACGGAGCTTTTAAGGACTCTTTGAAAGCACGTAGCGTTAAGAAGCGCAGTCGTGAGGAAACTATTTTTAAGAAGCTCTTTGAAGAAAGTCTTCAAATGCAGAAAGATCGAGTTCATGAGATGAGAAAATACGCACGAGAAAAACGCCAGGAATATAAAAGGCGTCACCAGAACCAATTGGAATCTTTGGAAAACTACTACAGGGACCAGTTTGCAATACTGACCGAAACTCTTAAAGACGAACGGCAAAATATAAAATGTAAAGAACGCTTGCAAGCACAGACAGTTGAACGCATGAAAATCGATTTACGTCAACGGTTAGAGAAGGACATTTCAGATTTACAGAAGCAGTTGGTTAACTATGATGATTCATCATATTTTAGATCGTTAGAGGCTGATAAACTGAAAAAGCAACTTAGTACAGCCGTTTATAAAATAGAAATATAATTTTCGTAAATATTTTACCTGTGTAAATGTATATATTGTGTCATCAATTTGGATTTTCTTTTATTTTAGTTTATCATTTTGTTAATTTTGTAAATTGCTTAAAATTATATATATATATATAAATTTGAATTCAATCAACATTTAGTAAGGCGACAGATATATGTATTTTGCAAATTTTCTGAAAAAAATATGATGATGCATATTTTCGGTATTTGCGATTTTTTCATATTTCACATTTTTGCATTCCAGTGTAAATTATTCTGTGTTTCAATGTGAGTTTATATTAGGATTTTATATGAAACATATGCTTCAGTCTGTGTTTGATGATTTTTGGTAAGATTTCTAATTTTTTATAACAAAGATATGTCGTAAATTAACTAAATATGTTGAAAAATATAAAAAATGAAAGCAGATGGCTCACAAATGATTTTAGAAAATTTCTGAGCGACCATTTCTTTTTTATTCATGTTTCTTTGCATCATATAATTGGACTTTTACCATTGTTTGCAAGAGTATTACCATCAGAGGTGCCGATTATAGTATGGTACCACACCATTATGTACCATATGGATACCATATTTGTATGGTAGAAAAAAATTTATGGCCATTATGGATGGTAAATTTAAAAATATGGCCATAATGGAAATCTATAAATTTATTGTTACATATACAGAATTTATAATTAATTTCAATAAAATTGTTAAATTTAGTGTCATATCTTACATTTATTAAAATTGAATGGGTATAAATATTCATTTTGCAAATATTTTGAACAAAAAACATTTTGATAAGGTAACAATTTTTAAAAGTGTTGCAAAAGTTTAGTAAACAGTTTCAGCAGATGGTAAACAAATACTAAATAAAAAATTATTTCTTATTTCTAATAGTGGACTGACTATTAATTTGCTTCAAAATTTACCATGGTTGCAAATGACAAAGCACGTTGTATTAGACAACAAACAAAAAATAATTGGTTTATTAGTTTACTTTAAAATTTGTTTCTGAATGTTTAAAAAACTTTCTGCGACCTAGTGAATTGCTTGTGCCTTGTGATATCACTACAATTTCATATTACACAAAAAATGAGTCTTTTAATCGCAGCTTGCAATTTGTGATTTGTTATTAAATAGAAATCACTCTATTTAATTGGTATTACGCATCACCACATGTGTTCTACGTATATTTCACCTTCATTCACCACATTTTACATAATGGCCAAAATGCGTGGACGAAATATAAAATATGGCCAGTATGGATGGCTAAAAAATTTGCCTTACCATGTGGCCATACCATAAACGGCATCCCTGATTATCATTGTCGATCTTCCTTTTAACGCCTAGTTCACTAATCAATATAGAAAGAGAATCCTGGAATTTATTTGAATAAGCATTGAGTAGACTCTCCTCATGAAAATAGGCGTTTTAAGAAATATAAAAGAAATTATATGTATATGTACATAGGAATTAAAACTCGGGTAGTAAGATAAGATATTCTTTATTCAGATAATATTTTCAATTACAACACTGATTATAATCTGAATAGCGTCAAGAATGATAACAAATAACTATATTTACAAAAAAAATTATCAAGGCTATGGAAATTCATTGCGCGTAATATTATAATTTTTATTGTAAAATTTGAATCCTAACCATGATTTACCCAAAATGAATGTTTCTTTCAATATAAATGCTTTCAATTTTCTTTTAAACTTAATTGCACTCTTAATCATTTTAATTTCATTTGGTAATCGATTCCAATTGCGAATTGCAACATTAATAAAAGATTGTTGCTTGATTTTTTACGAAATTATTGCTAGTATAATGATTATTTTTTATATTGCGATTATGACAAAAGTGTGGAAATGATATTGAATTATAAGGAGGTAATAGATTTGTTATTTTAAAAAAATTGATGAAGATATTAAAAATAAAAACGGCATGAATGACAAAATGTAATTTCTTGTTTTGGAGGAGTTTTTCTGACAAACATTCAATGCCCATTTTAATTGTTTTAATTGTAATATTTTTTACTAATGATTCATTAAATTTGAAAAAGTGTATTTGCATAATTAAGATGACCCATGACTAAAGCATGAAATAATTGAATCATATTTGCAGAGAGTAAATGTTCAGCTAGGTGTGATACTGTTATGATATTCATTGCCATGCGCTTTAAAATTTCTTTTACTTGCAGCTTGTATGTTAATTTTAAGTCAATAGTTATGCCTAGATATTTTAAGGATTTTTTAGGGGAGATTGAGGCGTTATTAAAAGTAATTAAAGAATTTGGTAGTAATACACTTTTTCCCTGGGGATTCAGGATGCGAAATTCCGTTTTTTCACAATTGTTGTTCAATTTGTGCATGTTAAAATATTTAGTCAATTTTTCACAATTTTGTTCTACATTATTTATTGCTTGATTTAAGGATGTATTTCCACTAAAAATGCATGTATCATCGGCGTATTGAATCAATTAAAAATTCGTATATTAAAATTAATAAGAAAATGCCGATATATTTCGACTTACAGTCATCGTCAGTTGTTTTACTAATTATTCCCTCTAAATTTACTAGATTTCAGTTTTAATTATAATTCTCTAAATTTTAAAAAGTAGCAAGCTTAATTTATAGTCTTCTTTTGTGTTCAGAATTGGTTGAAAAGATTTTATAAAAATACTCTCAATAATTTTTAAGTTACTTGATCTTGATGTCTGATATATTTTTGTGTCAAAATTTTGTCTTCACTTAATTAGATGATACGATTTACTAGAATTGGTCTCATGTTCTTTAATTCTTCTTGATTGTTGCCATGAACTTCTATAACACTAACTGGACTGGAACAAATGACTAAATAACAGCAACATTTGGCCGATTTCACTCAATTATTTATTAATTCCGCTCTTTTATGAGTGAATTGAAGAGCGGAATTAATAAATGACTGAGTGAAATCGGCCAAATGTTGCTGTTATTTATTCATTTGTTCCAGTCCAGTTAGTGTTATAGAAGTTCATGTTGTTGCCTACTACTGAAGTTGTCTACTGAAAATATAAGCAATTTTAAATCGGCACTTTCGTTAGAAAACTGGCTTCCAGTGTATACTGCCTCAGACTCAACTACAATGTTGATACATTTTTCAGAAATTTTGAATTTTATCTCAATAAATTTTCCCCAGAGAGGAGAATTATGATTAAATCAAATTCCAATAGTAATTCCACCATATCCGCATACAGCATATAGAATATTTAAAAGTTCTAAAACTCATAATAATTTTGTTGCATATAAAAAGGCTGGAAATTTCTCCAACATTGAAAATCGCAAGGCCTATAATGAATACATTAGAAATGAATACGCCCGACTACCTAATCAAAAGTCAAAGTGGAAGCTAATTCATGAGATCAGTAATAGCAAGAAATCTAAATTAAACTGTATTGATGCTATCAAAAATAAAAATGGAAAAATCCTTACAGACACCTATGAAATTTCAAACGAATTAAACTAGGCTTTTATTAATCTAGGAAAATATAATGGTCCAATTGTTGAGTTTAAAAGTAAATCAGCTAAAGTTATTAATCCCGAATTTTCATTCTGTTTCTACAACAAGTTTTAAAACCTTAAAAGCAATTTATTACCTTAAGCCCAACAAATCAAGTGGGCCTTCCAAAATTCCTTCGTGGGCACTTAAAATCACTGCAGATATAATTGCCAATCCCTTAAATTTTATTTTTAATGAATGCATAAAAAATAATTATTTTCCAGATTATTTAAAACTTGCCCATGTTACTCCTGTTTTTAAAAAAGAATGATTCAGTTGCCCAAAATTATCGACTAATTTCAATCACATCCCCATTAAACAAAGTATTCGAAAGATTATTGCACGATCAAATAACTGAATACCTAAATAAGTACAACCTACTGTCAAATACTCAATTTGGTTTTCGAAAAAATTTCTCAACCACTGATGCCCTTTTAAGAGCCACAGAAAACTGGAGATCGTCACTGGACGCAAATAAGTTTGTAGCTATTGCTTGCCTAGATCTTTCTAAAGCTTTTTATTCGATTAATCATAGCATACTAATAACAAAATTATCCTATATGGGTTTTTCTAATAAAAGCAGAAATTTGATAACTAGTTATTTGAAGGATAGGTTTCAGAGAATAAGGATAAGCGATGTTTTTTCAAATTGGCTGCCTGTTAACAATGGTGTTCCTCAAGGAACAATTCTAGGTCC
>CABFPE010000278.1:806188-820461 GCA_900660155.1 Hofstenia miamia | reverse complement strand
GGAGATTGGTTATTTAGTGTAAGTAGATCTCAAATATCTGGAATATTTACACAATGAATGCTTTGATTTTCTGCTTGCTCCACATAAAATGGCTGTTCAGGATAAAAAAATCTATCACCTTACCAGCTCAATATAAAAACAGGTTGAAAATAAAGTTGGCACCTATACCTAAACTCATTCAAAATTTTATAAAAAAAGACAGCTATGTTGTACACTAGGAGGTACTGAAATTTTATGTCAGTCAAGGATTGAAAATCACAAAATTTAAACAGGTACCATTTCTAGAACCATATATTGATCTAAACATGAGCAAACACAAGGCTGCACATAATAATTTCAAGAAGGCATTCTATAAACTAATGTCAAAAATGGTATTTGGTAAATTTATTGAGAATTTGAAGAAGCAAATAAATATTAAGTTTGATTATGAATTGGAATCGGTGGAGAAGCTGATAAAAAGCCAGAATTTAAATCTTACAACATCATCAGCAAGGATTTGGTCCAGGTCATGTTGAGACAAAAAAATATTGAATGGAATTGGCCCAACTATCTTTGCATGGCTATAATAGACCTATTGAAACTAATTATGTTCAAGTTTCACTATAAAATAATGAAACCAGTATTTAAGAACCAAATTACAATATTGTATTCTAACACAGATTTTTGTTAAATAAAATTAAATTGGAAAATTTGTACACAGAGCTAGGCCCACTCTCACACCACTTTGAATTCTCCAATTTTTCCAATGTGTACTTAAAAGACAAAGATGAGCTTTCTGGGGGCATGTTAGCATGGGCTGTGACACTAAAACCAAAACTCTACTTGATTGAATATACAGATGATAGTCACCAGGTGTTGGAGAAGGCAAGTCCAAAGGTTGTAACCTGTGCAGTAAAACAAGTGATGAACTTCAACCTGTTCAATTCAATTCTACTGGAAGAAGGCATCATATGAAGACCAATGACTGGGATAAGATCACATATGCATTCCATTAGTGTGGAAATGTCCAATTGTCTTGCACTGTCATCCTATGATAACAAGTACTATCTTGTTAATAGCATAGAAACACTGCCATACAGACATAAAGGTAATTTAATACATGTTTGTGTTTATAATGTTAAAATTCATGTTTAGATATTGAAAAGATTAATAATAATTTACAATCTAGCAGCTGTTCTTTTACACTAATTGATGATGGAGTAAAATGCATCTGGCTAGTTATATGGAAATTTATATTTTGCATGTTATTAATTCATGTTTTAGACTCTGATCAGACTTGTCAAAGAGCTGAGCTTCTAACAAGCCAAGCTGAGCTGAGCTGGAGCCAAGCTGATCTTGAGCACAGTATTTGATATACAACAAGCCCAAATCAAGCCTATTTCAGGCAAAGCAAGTTTATAGTTCTGCTTGTTAATTTGATTATAGAGATTTTTCTTATTTTTCCTATAATCATATTTAGGAAATGCTTATTAAATAATAGGAAGAGCTATGTAAAAAACTCTTTGAGCACAATATTTTTAAAAAAATACCAATCTAAGACAAGCCTCATTCAAAGATTTTATGTGATGAGCCAACCTGAGCCAAACTTACATAAAATTTAAATGAGCTGAGCTGAGCCAAGCTTGAAAATGTAAACTCATTGACAAGTCTGACTCTGATACATAGTAATAATTCCCATTCATTCTCTGCATCCCTCCTGTACTTGTTCCAAGTCTGAAAATATGGTAATTACAAAGTTTTTGTTTAGTTTGTTAACATTTGTGTTTAGATATAATGCCAGTTTTTATGTATAGTTAGCTGACTTCCATCATTATGTCTGTGTATTTGTTATGATACACCTCCAAGTATGTCATTTCTTAAACATTATTACAAAATTAATGTTTTGTTTAGAAAATCCTCCATTTGATTGATTGATTACCTGTCATTCAAAGTTTGCTCCATTCTCTGTGTCTGTGTACTTTTTGTATCCCTCCACATATGTCATTTTTGTAAACATTATTACAAATTAATTTTTTGTTTAAAAATCCTTCATTTGATTAATTGATTGCCTCTCATTTGAAGTTTGCCTCATCAACTGAAAAACCCTGCTTCAAAATGCTCCATATTTGTATTTTTATCTCACAAAATTGTATAATCTATTTAATTGATTACTCATTTACACATGTTTAGCTGCTACAATAATGCAAGATGAAATTATGCCCCACACTGAAAAAACCCATCTTTTGGTGCTCAATATTCTCTGATTGAAAAAATGCTTCCCACACAATGCCCTGTGTATTTGTATTTTTATCTTGCAAATGGTATAAACTATTTAATTGATTATTCATTTACATGTGTGTTTAGCTTCTACAATGCAAGATGAAAAATGATATATTCTCTGCTAATTAGAAAATGTCTCCTCCAAAAAACAATTTGTTTGTTACAACACTCAGGTATAATATATATCACAAGTATATTAAATGTAATGGATTTGTTTAAAGATTTCTGATTGAATGATATATGCTTCCAGTTCAAATGGAATACCTCTTTACTACTGACAAATCTTGTACAATAAACAGTAAAAGAAAATATTTATATATATTTTGCTATGGATTATTTAGTTTTGCCAACTACACAAAGTTGGCCATCACTACTGATTTGGTCTAAAACATTTAGTCTGTTGTTGTTCTACCAGAAGAAAAAAAGTATTGTTTCAGTCATAAAACAATTTCCTTTTGTTACTCACTTAATATTATGTGAGAAAATATTGTCATATTTGATTTAAATTTTATTTAGTCCCAACACTGATAGTTCCCTCTCTAGGTATTTGCAAAGAAATAAATGTGCGATGTTAGCAAATAACTAGTGTGTGCACTGTCTCTCTCTCATTCTATGTTGTAAATCCATTTCCAATTACCAGATCTCAACATAAAAATTCATGATGGGAAAAACAAACATTGAATTAAAATCTACACTGATGTTAATCATAGGAGGCAGTTAAAACATACACAGGACATATTACCCTTTGTTAATATCAATTTCTGTGGCTTACAATAATACATAAAGTGTTTAAATTTGATATTTAATAGGCAATAATGTATTAAAACACAGTGTCTAAAATCATGACTTATATTATTATTTACATATGTGCAATGAAATGGAAGATGCTCAGTGAATGAAGAAATTATGCTTCAAGCCAATGGTGAAACAGGTGGAGACCAGATGAACTAAAACATAAACAAATTTACTAGTGTAATTTACCATCATTATAAGTGGAACATGTAGAATTTACGTGTATTTTTGTCTCACTTAAAAAAGTGTTGGTTTTACCACATTTGCTTAAATATCTAGTTTTTTTATTCTGAAAATAACAATTTTGATTTATTATGTAAGCTAGACATTGCATTTTTTTTACTAATGTCTATAAAATTCTAAACATTTTATTATCAAATCTATTTTTGTTTAATTTGAAAGTTTAATTGTTTTAATATTTAGGAATTGAAATTCCATTTTTGTACATAAAAAAACATGTTTGCTTTTTCCAAAAATTTTCTGATTTTAATGTGAAAGTCTAAATGTCATATCTTTGTAATGTTAATTTGCTTTTTTATGCATAACCCTGTGTATACTTTTCCAAAAACAGGCTTGCTTTCATCATGTATTATACCTTTAAGAATAATGATAATAACATTGCATGTATAATTTTTAGGAAACAAAATTGTGCGTTTATGCATAAAACCATGATTGGTTTTTAACATATAAGTTTATATTTCACATGATTGTAAAGTTAATTTATTTTTATACATAAACCATGTTTTCCAAAAAATGTAGCTTGCTTTTTATCATGTATTATATGTTTAAGTATAACAAATATTTTTCCCCATTTTGTGAAAATGAATTAAGCATATGGAATTTTTTACAATGAAATAGTTTACTTTGAAAACAAAATGCAGCTTTTTACATGTAACAAATTTGAATTAAACATTGTACATTGACCTTGTAAGCAGTCAAAATGTTAGGAATTTTTGTGGATAGGAAAAACATTAGTCATTATCACAAATGCAGTGTAAGCCCCATGTATTATACAAACATCTGTAAGCATGCATAACATGTGATATAGTCAGGTATATTAACATAAAAGCATGTAATGTAATATAATGTGTGGCATAGCAACATGTAATATATATAACATGTGGCATAGCAACATGTAATCAGCAAATCAATCACCCCATAAATGTCACAAAAAATGATTCAGTCTGTAAATGTCACAAATGGAAAATCACTAATTAAACCACCTCCTTGAAAATCCATTAGTTATGAAACTTAATAATATCAAGTATGTGAGTCACTAATTAAACAAGTTCCTTGAAATCCATTATTCAGTAAAATCTCATAAGTGTTATGAGATCCTCAGGGTCCCAATAAGATGGGGTCTTGACAATTATAACTACTGGTATTAAATATCTGTTGCTATTTCATATTATTGGTAGCCATTACAGTCATACCTTCACATATTTCATATATTTCAATGCCATTATTATAGTTAAATTTTACTTATAAAGGAATTCTTTTTTTAATCTGTGAAGGGGGCAATGAAATACTCTTTTGTAAATTCTTTAGAACATTTTTTTGTAACTAGTTTTCTTGTTTTGTTTAGAAAACATATATTTCAAAACAAAGGTTTATCTCATTATATTGCCCTTCAATTTTGTTTGTTTGTAGTAATGATTTTAACATATTGTAAGTTTTTGTATCATATCTACCAGTTTCTTCTTTGCAATTAAATATTTTTGTTAGTTGGGCAAATTTTCTTAATTGTGGGTACATCAAGTAATTATACTTATTTGAAGAAGGGCTTCCTACAGGGGAACATTAATTTCGATCACCAAACATATTAACAGTAGTATTAAGGCCTTGATAAACTGTTGATATCAATTTATTTGGCACCATAGAGAATTCATCTATAAATATTTCCTTGTTCTTTAAATCTTCTAATTTAATATAGCTATATTCAGAAAAATAACTATCAAATGTATAGCAAATTTTATTAACACTCTTTAATCTTCTTCTTATGTTTGCAATAGCTTTATTTGTATACAAAAAAAGAATTGGATTTTTACGATTTTTAATGAGTTACCATAACTTTGTAGTCTTACCTGATCCTACATAAATTGTTCCATTTACATCTTCACAAATATATGATTCTATGTCTAAGTTTTCTCTATAATGCTTTTTAAAATATGTCACATCATCTTTATACATAAGTGGTTTGCCAATGTATAAGGAATTCAATGTAATATCTTTCTTGTATTCATATTTTTTTTGGGATTTGTAATATATATTCCATCTTTATTTATTGCATATAATTTTGGATCTATTGTACAAGCTTCATCATTCAATTTCAAGTATTGTAAAATTGAATTAGATATAAGAAAATGATTTATAGATGTGTTGTCTTGAAATATTCATTCACATGTTTGCTCCTTTATTGTGTATATATATTGTCTAATTTGTGAATAATTATATTCCTTTTTTAAAATCATTCCTCAGTCCAACAATTCATTGCAGTTTCATATTCAGCACATTAGAAGCCATAGTTAGGCTTATTGTACTTTCTACCTAATTCTCCAATAAAACTATTAGCTAAAGTTTTAGTTTCTTTTTCTGGAAAAGTATCAAAAACATATTTTATAAAATACTGAAAAATTTCTGGCTTCAGACCCTTCTTTGCTAATAATAATTTATATTTAATATTAGAAATTGGCATATTCCATGTAGTTTATTAAATATTTTATTAAGCGGTATGAATAGAAACTAGCTTCTATTTTTATGGAACTACCTATATCTAAAGCATGACAAAGATCTATTTCATCAATATAGAATTCTCCTTTATATATATATATATCAAAATTTAATTTATCTTTTTTTAAGAATTTAGTAATTATATCATGTATGGTATAGATTGGAATTTTTGTAAAGTGCAGAAGAATAGCATTTATATATATCTATACAAACTACTGAATTATAAAAAGACTCTATGAATTCATGTGAAGACCATTGTAGTGCCTTAGGGCAAAACTCATCTAATATCTGCTTTGTTACAGCATAATATTGTGATTCTGGAATGTATCAATTTTGTTGTTAAAATAAATTATTAGCAAGACATGTATAAGATCGATTTAACCAAAAAATTATATGTTTTGTACATTTCAAATAATTTATTGCATATCAGTCTTCCCTCATCATATGATTCATTTAAAACTACCATGTTACAATTGTGGTCTAAAAATCCGTCTAGAATACCTTTGCTTTTCCAATGAATATAATCTATGTTGTAACAGAAATTTTTTGTATAGAACTGCAAAGCCTCCACAATATTGTAACATCCTCCACCAGGCCTATTCTTACAGTGTATTATGGTTAATAACTATCACTCGATAAATGGCGGGTGAGGATTTACCAATGTAGTAGACCGCCATAGACGTTTCTCCTCTGTTTAACTGGTTAGGTTAATTGAGCATTAATCATCCTTGTTTAGGTGACGAAGCCGTGTGACGTTCCCTCATTGACTCATCTGTGGGCTACTGCCCGAAGCCGATCTCCACAACACAGTTCTCCTCCTTCATGAGCAATTGACAAAGTTCACTGCACCATCTCAGCTCAATTGGAATTAATTATGTGTACCCTATATTAGCTTAGTGCGTGCGCTCATGTCAAGATGTAACTGACTTAAACTCAATTTTGTAAAGTGTTTGTTGGATTGAATAAGTAAAGCAACCGGGCGTTGACACTAACTGCAGTTATCTAATATTAAAGTAGCCATTACCGTAAAATTACTGGCTTTAGAAATTTATTAATATGTTGCAGTTTCCTACACTTACATTTAATAAGACTACATGTGAGGTCAATTATCCGGTCAATTATAGTCAAGTCTCCTACTATTAACAATAGATAAATATTCCTAGAGTTTGGCTATCCAGCCATTTCAAGCATCTATTAACTTGTACATGTATAGATCGATAGTCAGACTAAGCAAGAATTGAAAAACTCCTATCTGTAACATAAGTGCGGTTTCATGACTGGCACAAGGACCCTTCGTATAGCTCCCGTGATGGG
Organism: Hofstenia miamia; assembly: GCA_900660155.1. Classification (NCBI taxonomy): domain Eukaryota; kingdom Metazoa; phylum Xenacoelomorpha; order Acoela; family Hofsteniidae; genus Hofstenia; species Hofstenia miamia. The sequence continues at coordinate 813,366 of CABFPE010000278.1, read as the reverse complement.
ATCCAGCCACTACTCGACACAGCTTGCTTAGCTGAATATTTTATTAAATATCAAACCAGATAAATGAAGAATGAAAATAAAATAAACTCTGAAGAATTTATTGTTCATCAAAATTCTCTTAAATTCTAAGCTATTTATTTAAAAATTTTAAAGTACCTGCCGATTTTGAATTTCAAATAAATCTTCTGCCAATATGGCTGTTCTTANATCCCACCATTTCAAGCATCTATTAAATTGTACATGTATAGATCAATAGTCAGACTAAGCAAGAATGAAAAATAAAATAAACTCCAAAGAATTTATTGTTCATCAAAATTCTCTTAAATTCTAAGCTATTTATTTAAAAATTTTAAAGTACCTGCTGATTTTGAATTTCAAATAAATCTTCTGCCAATATGGCTGTTCTTACGTAAGCATAATTTCACTTGTTACAATTTGTCAAATAGTACTTAATCAGCTATGGTGTTTCTCTCAAAATGCACAATATTGTAACTTGGTTGCATCTTACAAAATGAATAAGATAATTAACTAAATTTTACAATCATATTTCTGATTATATTTAATCACTGTAATCATTCAACGTTAATCTTTCATTTGCAGCTTATTCCTTTTTGGGTGATGCTACAATATGGTAATAAATTGATTAGTCTTTTATTTGATCATTCTAAATCTAACATCGTCACAGTTTCCTTCCATGATTTCACTGTGGCCTCCACCAACTTCTATCTCCAAATCAATCCACACTCATGTGCCTCCATTGTTGATTGAGTAGTTCAGAGTCTCAGCTCAGCAAAGTAACTAATGTGTTCCCTATCCTAACTCAGTACAACCCTCAAGGATGGATATAACTGACTTAAGCTCAAAAACTCAATTTGTAATGTGTAACTTTGTACTTTGCAACCTGGCAATGCCACTAGCTGCTTAATAAATCTTACTTCAGCCATTACCAAAAACTATTGGCTTTAACTAATATAAATAAATAAAGTAAATAATTATTTGCAGCTTCCTACCTTACATTTAGATAACAATGCATGCTAGGTCTAGTAATTAGTCTAATTATAGGTCACCTATGTAGTCAAGATAATGTAATATAGATATAACCTACAGCAGGCTAATGTAGCATCATCCAAATCAACTAAGCTGCTAATGTCAAATCATCAAGAGAATAAGATTGAAAAAGAATTATGGCTTCTCTCAGAATTTTTCTGATAAGCCTTGCCTTTTCTGCTTTGTGGTTACAATGTCTTTTATCTCCAGTCTTGATGTGATACACTCAACATCCACTGCTAATTTATTGCATTGCTTCAATAATTCTTTTAGCTCTGTTTTTAAAAATGTTTTGGTGAACAGGAGTTTCATTGTGGCTACAGTTTGTTCTTCCCTTACTTGTTGGTAGTTCCTTTCTAGTATTCCTTCTTGTCATTGTTTAGTTATTCTTATCTTGACAAGGACTTTCCCTTCATTAGTGTCTACCCATTCCATCATACTTGCTGGGCTCATCCCTTCCCATTTTTCCTTTCTTTTGGGGATAGGATTATTTGTGTTGGCATTAGCAGTTCATCTTTTAGTTGCATTTCTCTTTGTGTCTTGTGTAGCATAATCCAACAATTAATGCTGCAAAACAAAAGAGATTAAGCAGAGAAGATTAACATCAAATTCAATTATGATTAAAAATAGTATTAATTATAATTTAAAATCAATTTAAGTTTAGCATCATTAATTTTGGTACAATGCAACTAAGAAACAACATTTACCAAATAGTACTTGTTGAAACAATTTGCCAAAACAAAGGAGCCAATAATGATTCCCTTATTTTTCAGCTATCTTGGCACAAGGTTTGAAATTTAAATTTGACAGGTACTTTTGAATCTGGAACTATAAATAGTGTGAAACCATTTTCAGAACTGTTGAAGTAAATTCTTTGAAAATCTTATCTTTAGATTTAATTTGATTTGCTTATTATTAAATCATGTCAAGCTAAATGGTCAATGCATTAGTAGTGGCAAGAGCACACATTGAGAGTGATTTGGGGGCCCTTGATCCAAGCCACAAAACTGCATTTATGTTAGGGGTATGATTAGGAGTTTTTCTCAGTTTAGCTGACTAATGATTCTTTCATTGACATGTATGCAATAATAAAACCTCAGAGAAAATGGTTGGATAACAGATCATTGGTTATTATATTTTATATTACACATAACTAGACTATGTAGGTGACTTATAAATAGACTGATAATGAGACTGAGCATGCATTACTAATTTGCAGAATGGCTTAAAATGTCTGAAGTAATGATGGCTGAGAGGAAGGTGAGTCAGCAAGCAGCAGCTGCAAGATTCCTGCTGTACCTTATGGGAGCAGCATCCCAACATTACTTGCTGCTAGAAACTGAGGCAAAACAACTTTGCAGAGTATTATGAAAACAAAGGCTTTAAAAACTAGTACTGAATCATATTGAACTCAACAAAGATGAGGAAAATGGATGATATAAGGAACTAGATCCAGCAGGTGGAATGATTGGTGACACTTAGCTCCAGAGAAAACAAATACTCAAAATACAACCTCTTCTCACATATTTGTAAGGGAATGCCTGAGAACATTAGAACCCAGTTCAAGGTTAAGTGCAATGTTGACAATAGATTAGGAAAGCTGATAAGGAAAGTAGTAGCCATAGAAGTGACAATTGAGAACAACACCTGCATCTATGAAAAAGCAGTATGGGACAAAGAAATACAAATAGAATGGTGAAACAATTACAAACAACAAACAATGACTACTAAACCCTACAATGAAAATAAAACAGAAAAATTGATTAGAATCAAAGGAAAAGAGAGAAAGACAAAGAATGTAAGAGAAAGAGACATAAAGTGCTACAGCTATGGAAATAAGGGGCATATGAAAGATGAGTGCAAAAATCAAATCAACATGTTTAGAGAAGAGGAGGCATGCTATGAAGAAAAGGACGTGATTGAATCCAAATCAGAATTGGTTGAGGACATACAAACCACGAATGAATTGGAAAACTGAGCACCAATAATGATCATGATGAATTTGGATATTATTAATATGCTAAAAATAACCATAAATGGAGTGATGACAAAGGCAACAATTGATACAGGAGCTGCAATGTCCATCATAACTGATGAATGTGCAATAAAACTGTGGTTTAAACAAGAGGACCAGTAACAATTGAACAAAAGACTAATTAATGAATTAGGAGAATACATAGATGTGAAAGCAAATTAAACACAGTACAATTCAGAATTGCAAACACCACCTTTGAGCAGTTGCTAGTGGTAATAGACACCCACAACAATTTTTTGCCATAAGAGGTGATATTGGGTGATGACTTCTTGATGAAGAATGGATGCATAATAAATTATTCAAATAGAACAATTAAGCTAAAGGAGGAAGAAATTGAAATTGAAGAACAAGAAGATAAGCAATCAACAATAACATTCAAACTGGAAGAAGATGTAAGTCTGCAACAGTATAAATGGAGGATGCATACAATTCAATCAGGAAAGAGTATCACAGCAAACATAATGATTTACAACAAAGGTATCAACTCAAAGAGAGTATCAATGCTGTCAAGTGTGTGTGCCATAAAAATGGAAAAGGAAGGATACTGATACTGAATGCCATGAACCACAATATCAACTTGAAAAAAACTAATGTGAGGATATTTGGGAAATATGTCAAGTCTAGCATCAAAGCAATTCAGAGAGTGATGGAAAACATTGATGAGCAGAGTAGTTTGTATGGTCAATTCAAGGACTTACAATTGAAAACAGTAGGTACTCCACACAGCTGATTTGAGAGTGAGTGGACAAAAATCATTGATGTAGCAAGTACTCCCAACAGCAAATTTGAGGGCATAGGAACAAAAGCAAATGGAGAAGATGAATATAAGACACCACAGCTAGCAGATGAGGAATATCAACATCTGAACTGGAAGCAATTGCAACAACTCATGGAAGTACTAGAAAGACACAAATGGATATTCAACTACAGAGAGATAAGCATGGGACAAGTGATAGACAAGATGCACAAAATAGTCATGACAAAAACACACCCAAAAACTGCCAGTGAGACAAGTACCACAGCAGATGAAAGAGGAATACAATGGAATATTAAATGAGCTGATCAACAACAAGATAATCCAACCTAGCAAAAGCACATATGCAGCACTGACAGTGTTTTTAAAGCAGGAAGAAATGTATAGGCTGTGCATAGATTTTTGGAAACTAAATGAAGTAATGAAAAAAGACTCTTACCTGGTTCCAAGGATAGAAGACATGCTGTACAAAGCAAGTAAGCACAAATACTTTACATTGATAGACCTATGTAAGGCGTACTGGCAGGTACAGATGGAGGACATTGAGAAAACAACATTAATCACACTGTATGGACAGTACAAGTGGAATTATATGGCGTTTAGATTGTGTAATGCCCCAGTGAACTTTGAAAGAACAAGATACATAAAATGGAGAAAGGTGTAAATGCATTCATTGATGATTATTGTAATGATTGACACTATGGGAGAACACCTTGAAAAACTGGAAAGGACACTTCAAATATTGGAAAAAGCAGGACTGCAGATCAATAGAAACAAATGTGATATACTGAAAGAGAAGAACATATTTCTGGGAAGAGTAATAGAAAAAGGGTGGATATGGATGAAGGATAACACAAGGGACATGATCCAGAAGATAGAGAAGCTAAACAACAAGAAAGACATACAGATGATAATGTGTTTCTTTAACTACTATGGAACTTTCATACCTAATATCACAAGAAAAACTGCCAAAATGACCAGAATAATGAGAAAATCAGTACCTTTCATTTGGACATAGTAGGAGTAAGAAGAATGGGATAACATAAAGGAAGAGCTGGCAAAGTTGCCATCACTGAACACGCCAGATTACAATGAAACATTCATCCTGGACTGTGATGCAAGCAAGGTTGGAATCAGAGCAATACTAGGACAAATGTAAAATGACAAGGATGTGTTAATACAATTTTTCAGCTGCAAATTGAAACTGAGCAAAGAGAATTATAGCTTGACATAGTTGGAGATGCTAGCTCTAATCAAAAGTATTAAAAAAATTCAGGCATTGCTTGATAGGAATAGAATTCATGGTCCATTCAGATAACAGTGGCCTGACATGACTGAAAAAGTTTTTGGGAAATGATTAAGGAAGAGATATTGGAGCAAGAAATCATAGAGAAGCAAAGAGATGACATGATACTAAACCAAATCATAAAGAAGCTGAAAGAGCTGCAACTAAAATTATCAAAACTAACAGTAAGCTACTATGATAGATATAAATGGAAAACAAATATGAACAAACTCTTATATGTAGAATCACAAAACAACAGATTCACAATCACAGAATTTTACAAAAGGGAACTGATAAGGAAGATACAGAGAAAGGGCCACCTAGGGGTCACATAAATGGAGAGCACTTTCAATGCAAGTTTCATTGCAACAGCAGTCAGGAAAATCACAAAGGAGATAATCAACAAATGCACAACATGTCTTCTAAACAACAAGCAGCATTTTCCAACCCAAAGAGCACCACTAGAAAAGATCATAGCTTCGCAGCCTAATAAAAACATACATAAGTACTAGGAGATGCTGTCAAGAGAAGAGGAAGGATATCAACACTTGCTGGTGATGCTGGATAACTTTACCAAATACGCAAGGATGATCCTAATGAAGGACATAACAGCAGAAACAATTGTGGAGATAGTAATGAAAGAATGTATCCTAAAATTTGGGCCAATGGAGACAATCAACACAGAAAAAGGGGCCACAATTGTGGGGGTTGTTTCAGGAAATGTCACAATTATTGGAAATAGTAAGCTATAGAACAAAGGAATACCACCCACAAGGGAATGGCGCATTTGAAAGACTGAATAGGACGTTGATCAAGAGTCACAACATCAAAAATAGGAGGATGGAAGTAGCAAGATGTGATTGTAATAGTTGAGTATTTTTATAATGTAGAATCATGCCAACTCGCCGTGATGGCCATACTTCTAGAAAATTATTATTTTCTTAGATTAAACTGAACGCGAGGTTGACAATTTTTCCAATTTCTNATTTTATTAAAAATATTCAGATTAAACATATTTAATAAAATGTCAATTTTATCTCGATCTTTTTGGTCCAAATAATTAATGTTGTAGTCTCCCATTAAAACAATGCCTATATTTTCAGAAACAGATAAAACCAACTCATTTTCCAATTGCTCAATGAAATAAGAAACATTTATCACTTATTTTTTATATGTAGCATTTTTTAAAGGATTTGATATTTCTACCCACAAGCTTTCAAATTTAGATACGTCGCTACATTTTATATCTTCGCTTAATTTAGGTTTAAAAATTTTTGGAATTAATATTGAGACTCCTCCACCACTCGATTTTCCTAATAGATTATTAGTTTGCCTATCTTTTCTAAACAAACAAAATGATTTATTGAATGACCAACAATTATCAAGGTCTTTGTTTGACAACCAGGTTTCCGAGATTCCTTGAATAACATCATTTTTATAATTGGACATGAATTGCTTAAATTCAAAATTTTTCTTTGACAGGTTTTGAAAATTTATATGCACATAGTAATAGTGCTATTTTTGCATTCAATCTTTCGAAAATAGTGCTATTTTTGCATTCAATCTTTCGAAATAAGTATCGTAATCTACTGTTCTTCTTTTTATATTCAAAACATGGGTAGTTTCATATTTTTTATCACCAAAAAATAAGTTAAGTAATATTAGAAGGATTAACAATTTTGAATGAAAATTATTTTTAGCAATTAGATGATGAAATTTCCACAGCCTGGGCGTCATTAGTAAATGCACAAAATATAAATATTTACAAGACATTGCTAAAAGTTAGGAAGCGTAGGTTTTATGAAAATTCTGCGGTGCGCGTTGATTAGGCCAATTAAACTGATGAGGCGGAAGAACTGATTGGGACTGCGGCTGTTTGAACGTGGGCGAAGTGAAGGTGGCGAAATGGCGGTTGAAACGTGGCGGTGCAGTGCTGTAATAGCGTTGAGTACGGGGCGGTGTTTCGTCAAAGAATTCTTTGATCTTGCGCGCTAGTGTTGAGTAACCTCTTCTTTAGAAATGGATACCATCCTGTGCAAATAATTTACGGTTGATGT
>CABFPE010000278.1:789686-806125 GCA_900660155.1 Hofstenia miamia | reverse complement strand
GGTGTTTCGTCAAAGAATTCTTTGATCTTGCGCGCTAGTGTTGAGTAACCTCTTCTTTAGAAATGGATACCATCCTGTGCAAATAATTTACGGTTGATGTTATTCTCTGATCTCTGAAACCTGGCTAACTGACATAGACTCGGACATCACTTGGAAACCTAATTGCTATGAATTATTTCGTTGTCACAGGGATCTAAATCTTGCCAATAAATCTAAAGGAAGTGCAGTGATGTTGTTAATTCCAAAACACTTTAAGCCAAGAGATCGACCCGATTTAAGATTGATGAGAAATTTTGAGAGTTGTTGATCGAAATATGCATTCCGCAAAAAAACATGAAAAAAAACATTCATCAACTAATTAATAATAATAATAATAATAATAATAATAATAATATTTATTTAATTCTTTTGTTTTTTTACAAATCAATATCTCTTACTGTCCCAGTAAAAATCAGATTAACGAACAGAAATTGAAAACGAATTGAAATGTTCTCTAAAAGAAAACAAGCCATTAATAGTAATGGGCGACTGGAATATCAACTATCTGAAGAATGCTGAAAAAGATAAATTAAATTATTTACTAGATGCTGTTGATCTTAACACAATCAAGGCCTTCTAAATATACACGGCCGTGCTAGTTGCAAAGACCTTTAAAAATTGGGGGCCGATGTAATTTGGAAATTAAGTCAAGCTTACCTCATCCACTTGTATTAATCTTGTAATAATGCTCTGAATATATAATTAATTGATTAACCCCGATGCTTATTGAAAATAATTGCCATGACAACACAGCAGGAGGTGCTCCATTGATGCTCGTTTCTACGTGCAAGCGGGGTTGTGGTTAATTGAGTGCTGATTACACTACAGATTAGTTTGTCGTCGCTCTTTTCCTACTATGGGCAAGCGATGCTGTGTGCCCAACTGCAAGAGTGGATATTTAACAGGAACTTATCATTCTATGTTCTCGTTTCCTAAGAAGAATTTGGACTTACATAAGAAATGGTTAAAGGCTATCTGTCGCAAAAACTTTTCACCAACAACTCACTCATTTGTTTGTGCATTGCATTTTGATGAAAAACTATTTCGATTTACTCAGTGTGGACTTAAAAAGTTGGACTTTTCAAGAAACCCAGTTCCAACAATATTCCAATTCCCTAAAAGTATTCTACCAACATTAGTTCCCACTCGAAAAAAACCAACAGAAAGGCTTTTACAAGAAGACCAACTTCCAATTTTTCTTGAAAAAGACTCAATACCTGATTTTTCCAAATTAAAAGTTATAGCTAGTGAATTGATGCCTGAAAATTGGAAAGTTGATGTTGAAATTGATTTTTCTCTAATAAGATATTACCTTATTTCTAGTGGAGATGAGCCTATAATCAAAGCATCAATCGTTATCAATGAAAATTTAAAGGTAAAGATTTGTGTTAATGGTTCCCCCATTTCTCTTCCTATGTGGTTGCGCAACTCCCCTGGATGTATAGCTAACAAAAGAAGTGTTGTACAAGGATTATTTACTTATGTAATAAACTTTTTAGAAGAAACACGTAATAATGACTCTTACTCAATACTTGATGCATTTAATAATCTTCGTTATAAATCTGGCAAAAGAATGAATGAGCCATATTCCATTGAAATACTTAGATTTGCATTAGTACTCAGATATACTTCTTTGGCTGCATATAAATATGTCAGAAAATTTATACCACTTATCCTCATACTAGGACTCTGGCAAAAATTGTTTCTGGGAGTTTGGATGCCTTTAAACTGTTAAAAAATCGAAAATGAAAAATTTTCATCAGATTGCATCATCATCCTAGACGAAATGATTTTGCAAAAGTAAGTAAAATTTGATGGTAATACTATTATTTATTAAACTTTTCTCTTTATGGTTTCATGTTTTAAATTCGAAAACGATTTAAATCCTCTTCACGCAGGAAATTCAGTTGTAATTGGAGATGGTAAAATCAATTTTTTGAGAGAAATTGCAGATTTCGTATGATGGAAGTGAGCTTAATGAAGATGAAAAAGAGGTGGCTGTCTATATTGGGGGATATTTAACAAAGAAATTATTGAATGGAAAATTCCGCAAATGTAAAGAAATCCTTTCTCTACCAACAACTAGTTATGTGACTTATGCAAATAATTTAGATCGTGGATGTTTGCTTCTTCCACCAGAAGATTTACAAAGTATGGTTTTGAAACTTTTTCTTGTTTGGGGGCGAATTATCATGCATTGATTCAAAATAGACATTTGCGTTTATTATCAGTCGAAGTACTACGAAAACATGTCAAGACAGAATTTGTTGGGTGCATGTACATCAAGAAGGAAATTTAAAAAGTGTCTTTATGACTATTGTAAATATTTTTTTCAACAATTATAGAAAGATGTTGAATGATTCTCAAAGAAAAAGCCAGGTTGCGACTTTCAAGCGTCAAAAACGATTAAAAAATGTGTAATTCGTGAAATAGATTTTGCTTTTAATACTGAATTTGTTTTTATTAATATTTGTTTAATATTTTTCTATAATTATATTCAAAACCAATTTAATTTATCGCCCCCCAATTTTTTTTTTAGACAAAGCAACTGGCATGGCCGTGTATATTTAGAAGGCCCTGACACAATTAATTCCAATATACCGACAAGACTGAATAACAAATCTTCAATATTAATTGATTACTTTCTCGTTGAAAATGTTAACCATTACAAGTACGCCTATTTTGATCATTGTATCATTACTTGCTTTTCATTTATCAATATGGAGAATACAAACAAAAGAACTTGGATAGAGATTCGTGAAAGAGACCCAGCATTAATAAAAATTCTAAAAACTACCTTAGAAAATGAATCTTGGAATAGTGTTTTACTATCTGAAGATGTAAACTTTATGTTCAATTCATTTATACATTCACTTACCACTTATGTAAACTATCGGCCTATATCAATTATATCCCCTTTTGCAAAAATTTTCTAAAAACTAATATTTGACGAAATTAACACTTATCTCTATAACAACTCGATTCTTTCGAATACTCAATTCGGCTTTCGCAAAGGTCACTCCACCTATTTTGTCTAAACACGAAAGTTCTATTCATCAAATCACGCGTTCTTCCTGGTTAACTTTCAGTCTAAAAAAACTTGTCAAATGCAAAAATCGGGCTTACAAAACCTACTTACAAAATAAAACTGTTGACAACTACAGGCTATATAAGATTGCAAGGAATAAATCAAATATTGAATTAAGAGCAGCACAAAACCGCTACATGAAATCACTATTTAGTAGAATAAATGACCCTAAACGAAAATGGGACTTTATCAACAACGCACTGAATAGGAATAAAGATCGTGTTCAACAATTGCATCTTATTGAAAATACTAACCAAACCCAAAGATATTGCTAATGAATTCAATGATCAATTCATTAACCTAGGCAAATATCTTGGACCTTCGCTGCCATTTATACCTGAAAAATCTCGATACAAAGTTCCCCAACATTCTTTTTCATTCAGATTTGTGACCCGATAAGAAGTTCTTAAAGCTATAGCTAAACTAAAGGTGAATAAATCAAGCGGACCTTCCGAAATATCGGCATGGTGTATTAAAGAGTGTGCAAAATTCATCGTTAGTCCTTTATGTCATATCATCAATCACTGCATAAAATTAAATACTTTTCCATCAATATTAAAATTAGCTAATGTTACTCATAATGTTACTCCCATATAATAAAAAGATAACCCTTTAAGATGTTGCAATTACCGGCCTATATCAATTATCTCCCCTTTTGCAAAATTTTTCGAAAAACTAATATTTGACCAAATTAACACTTATCTCTATAACAACTCGATCCTTTCGAATACTCAATTCGGCTTTCGCAAAGGTCACTCCACCTCTGATGCCTTACTTTACGCTACTGAAAATTGGAGATCTTATCTTGATAATAATCTTTTTGTCACAATTGCTTCTGTCGACTTGTCCAAAGCATTTGACTCCATTGATCATCAGATTCTTCTTAGAAAACTAGAATACATTGGTTTCGATTCCAATAGTATAAATTTAATAAAATGCTACTTAAGTGATCGATTTCAAAGAGTCAAAGTAAATGGTATATTTTCTAACTGGGGTAAAACTTACAAAGGTGTTCTACAAATTACGATTTTAGGACCTCTGTTTTTTTCGTTGTATGTTAATGATTTAAATTGCAGTTTAAGCAATGATTGAGGAATAGTACAGTATGCTGACGATACATGTATATACACATATGGTTATCAAATAGAAACGTCGATTAGTAAATTAGAAAAAAATTTATCTCAATTGCTAAGATACTTCAATATTCTTAATTTAAATGTAAATCCCACTAAAACAAAATTCTGTGTTATGTCTCCATTTAATAAAGATCAGCGATCACATATTTTAAATTTTCGGGGTCAAAAATTGCTCAAGTTGAAACTTTCAAATATCTTGGAGTAACAATTGACAATAAATTAAACTATTCAAATCACATACGCATAGTGTTACGCAAAATGGCAATGGGAATTAAAACTATTGCGCATGTAGGCAATTTTATAAATGCAAAAATGAAATTAATGTTAGTTAACTCTCTAGTATTAAGTCATTACAGATACTGCAATATCTTATTTAATAACATAAACCACTCATTAATAAATAAAATTGATTCACAAATCAAATGGGCAGCTAATATTTATGACGAAAATTATTCTACTAAGAATGGAAAACGTTTATACTGTATTAATGATGCTGCATATTTCATAAGATACTTTTCATTAATAAAATTTTTGGATATCTCAAACCAGCGCTCACCTTATAGTAAACTGCAATTTCCCCTATATGCGTGTTCAACTTATCATTCGAGGACATCCAAATTCAGTAAAGTGAAGTTCAAGAAGCATTTTCTTAAAAATTCAATTTTAAACTCAGCAGTTGATCTATGGAATAACTTACCATTTAAATAAAGCGAATCAAAAAGCGAATTAAATTTAAAAATCAAATTAATAACTACCTCCTTAAACAATATATCCCTAAAATAGGTTCTACATCATGGAAAGGATTCCAGTTCTTTAAAAGATATCATTAATTAGCAATAAACTGGGTAAACTGATAATTCCGAATCCATGTTTTTTGTTATTATGTTTTTATAGTTTTTGTGTATTTTATGTTATTGACGCATTAAGTGTAGTATTAGCAGCTTTTGTTGAGGTGCATAATTATGCCAATGTACTACACTCAATAAGAAATTCTATTCTATTCTATTCTATTCTATTCTATTCTATTCTATTCTATTCTATTCTATTCTATTATGATGAACAAAACAAGTACAGTATTGTTGTCAAATCTGATGTTATTAGTTTGAAGTATTCTCGAAATCAATTTCATTTGTCCACAAGCACTTCTGAGTAGTTCTGCCGTTAAGACTGATTGTACAGTTACCCTCCGACAAGCTGTGAAAGCACCCAAATCAGGTGTGCAAAGATTCTTAAGATGTGATTGTAAGAGTAAATGAACATTTCAGCATTATGCTCGTGTAAATGTATGCTGATAGAAACTGATGTTTATCATTATATACAGTACTGGCCAAAAGTTTGGGAACAGCAACCTGCCTATAGCGTGTTTTATGCTATTTCCTGGAAACTTCGTAAAAGTCCTGGTATTCCCAATTTTTCTTAGAATTTACAACAGATTCATTTAGCCATTCAAATTAACACAACTTTAGATTTACACACAATACATTTTCACTGAAAAAGCACTATCATTTTAGTTTAAAATATGGTCCATGGTAGTGAAATTTTACCAACAAAGCATGCTCAAATTTATATCTTGAACGAGGAGGGGTACAATTATCGCACTAAAGCTGTTAGAATGGGTGTGTCAGTATCTTCGGTAACCAGAAGTGTTACTGCCTATCAGCAACTGCAACATTTTTCCTCTCACAAGTGGTCTGGAAGACCAAAAGTGACAACCCCTCAGACTGACCATCTCATTCACCATTACATCGTCAATCAGCCATTCTCTTCATCTTCTGAAGTCAAAGCAAAACTAGGTGCGGTAATGCACAATGTATCAACACGCACCATTAGGCGTCAATTGAATACTACCTTTGACTTTCCATCGTGCAAACCGGCAACCAAACTCCGATTGTCTTCCAAGAACATTTGAGGCCGGTTGCGCTTCTGCAGGTAATACCAACACTACACCCCTGAGATGTGGTATCAAGTAATGTTTAGTGATGAATCCAAGATTTGGGAGTTTACATCATACTGGCCACACGTTCGACGAACAAGAAACCAAAGATTCAACACAGGTTACATGAAACAAACTGTCCGCTCAGCACCTTCTGTGATGATTTGGGATGCTATAACTGCGAATGGGCGTGCTGGTCTGCATTTTGTTCCTCACAAATAGACAGTCACAGCCAATGCCTACTTCAAAATAATCCAGGAGAAAGTTCCCATGTTTGTGAAGCTTCGTGGAACATCTGTACTACAACAAGATGGTGCTCCTTGCTACAGCGCCAAAGTTGTGAAACAGTGGATTGGATCACAAGAATTTCGGCTCCTTGATAACTGGCCGGGAAAAATACTGGCATCACATCAAAAATTGTCTGAGGATGCGCCAATGTACATCACTCAACGATCTGAAGGAGCAAATTAAAGTGGTATGGTGCACAGAGATTACTGATGATTATTGTAGAAAGCTGGTCGAGTCAATGTCAAATCGCATTGCTGCGTGTTTGGCCAATAATGGCGGACATACAATATATTAGTGAGTTTTTCTGAATTAACTATTTACTTTCTACACGCTGTTATCATATTGTTTCTACATTTTGTAATTATATTGTTTCTACATTGCGTTTTTTAGTGTAAAATACAAAAATTTCTAAATTTAGAAGGTGTTCGCAAAGTTTTGGCCAGTACTGTATGTTTCATTGCGTCTTCTCTTATGATATGTATGTTTCACTGTCTACAGTGTTAAAAATAAAAGTTGATAGTCACTTTAACTTTTTGTATATCTTGTATATTGAGTCACTTGGAAACCCTGGTAATGTTCCGGTAATGTTCTAAACATTTCAGCCATTCCATGAAAAGGCTGACATTTTTAGCCAGTTGCGAGAATGGAATAATATATTCGAATAATATGTTTTACATTGAATTTTTCATAGGATTGGCAGAATTGCATTTTTAATAAATCTATTCCAATTCATGTCAATTATACTTTATATATATATATATATATATATATATATATATATATATATTCAGGTAATACAATAACAAAATTCTTTTTTTTAAAATGCTTAAGATCTTCCAACTGACATAATTTTATAATTTTCTCATGCCTATTTCACAATTTTAAGACTTTGATATATTTTAAGAGGTTATCAGTACCCCCTTAATTAGCTTTTGATGCAGTCAATTTTAAATCCTTGTCTAAAATTTTTGACAAGCTTTAAGCCAGTTTACTAATTCATTTGAAGATATAATTGGACCATTTAAGACAAATTTATACAGTTCAGTTCTTAAAATATCTTTTGTGTATCTCTTAAATCTCCATTTATCTTTAACTTAGTGCCAAATATAAACTAAAACACATTCATTATTTTCATTATTTTTAAGGTCAGAATTATCAAAGATTGACATTAATAAGTATCTTCCCATTTTACTATCATGAATATTTTTTCTTGTGAAAGTAATAATTTTAAAACCTAATTGAGTAATTGCTTTATATGAAGATAACTTTTCATCTGTAGTTTTCAAAATTGTAAACATTGTAAATTTGTACATGTCTTCATTTTTTAAATTTTGAAGTCTTATAACATTTTCTGCCCCAAATATAAAATTCCACTGTTGTTTTGTTTTATTATCAATTAAATCAAGATGAAATATAATAGAAGCTTGTTTTATATTGCAGTAGAGATACAGATTTCTTTGGATATACAATTATATTTTTGGGTATTCCTTATATCCTCTTTGGAAATGTTCTTTCAATATATTTTAGGAGATCTCTTTTTATATGGAAATCTGCCTCTATATTTTTTTGAATAATTCCTCTTTATTTTTTATTGAGTGTCTTCTAAAGTGTTTTACCATCTTCCTATATATGTAAAAGAGAAAAAATATTTTTATAAAAATATTATTGTTTGCTAACATTCTAATAAGTTGCTTTTTGCAATCTATGGGTTGTTCTAGGATTAGGCAGTTGATATAGCTACACTATTAAAAATTCTTGTAATTTCTTAAAATGGAGTCCCTTATTAGGTCATATTACAGGTTTTATGCTTTGCTGAAAAAATAGAATTTGAGATATTAATTCATCAAAGTCATAAAAACAATTGACAATTGAGTTGACAGATTATGATCTGATTAAGATACAAAAGCAATAATATTTTTTTTACAAAACCAATAAACTTGTTCTAGAAAATGTAAAAAAATCTAACCAGTTAGAAAAATTAATCAATAGAAATTGTTTTTAGAAAATTTCAAAGTCTAACCAGTTAAAAAAATTAACCAATAGAAATCATTTTTGAAAATTTTAAAAAGCTATTAAATTAATTCCCTGAATTCTGAAAACTTGAGTTGATATTTTTTAATAATACAAATATTCGTATGGAATTGCTTAATAATAACTGAGCATTGTTTGAATACAGGGAATTCTAGAACAAGTTTATAGAAGTTAATCACAAAATAAGCCCAACCTTTAGACATTTGATGGCTTTTAATTGTGTCTGCAAAATAGCCATTGCTCTTCTCGTGGCTTCTTAAATAGAATAGAACCCAAACAATTTTACATAAATAACAATTGTGTGTGATTCTTGATGGGAAAGGCATTTGATTAGTTGTCTTAGTCCTTTCTAATAATCGTCAATGGTTTGAAATTCTTTTATTTCTTAGACTTGAAATACAAGAGGGTTTCCTCTAATTCAATTTTTAGTAGATATATTACCAACTGGTTGGCTTTATTTTCATCATTTTTGTTCTAAGATGTAATTTTTGGAGAGATTTGTTATTGTCTGCAGTTGACATTAGATGTTCTTCTTCTTCTATTTCAAAATGTATGTTATGTTTTTTTCCAAAATCTCCCAATAGCTCTTTATATGAAGAAATTTACCTCTTTTTTTATTTTTGGCGAGATTTTTTTGATAAGTGTTGCAAATAGCATTCTTTAATTCTGTCACTTCATCATATGATTGTTCCATTGAGGAATCTTCTTCATTCAATAGTTTATCTTCATTGAATACTTCCATTATCACTAATAGAAAAGAATGCCACTTTGTTGTAATGTAGAAAGCAACTCCTCTGTGTAATGAATCATTGGTAACTTGTAATGCTCAAATAGAAGGAATATGTCACTTTTGCCTTGGAAATGCTAGAGATGTGCAATGAATTAACAAATTAAACTGTTTATCACTGTATTGTAACATTGTGCAATCATTGGAAATATTAATGGTTTTCCCACATTTATAGTGTTTAATCAGGAAGCATTCTACACTTTTTAAATTAAGGAATAATGGGTCAGTTTGTTAATTGAAATGCATTTAATTACTTTTTAGTCAATTAATCTAATTATTTGTCTTACTACAATGGCTATAATAAGCTAATAATTGACTTAAAAAGTAAATATCACGCAAAATGACTACACAGAAATGTTTAAATTATAGTCTTTGAATTTATACTTAAGAGGAAGATGAAGAAGAAGAAATGTCTATATTTAGAGTTGATTTGTTCAATATAAAATACTGTTTACAACTCTAAATATCGTGAAAAATAACTACACAAGTACAAAAACAAATATACATGCACACAGATGAATGTTTACAAAGGCAATTATAACTAATGGCCTGGACTATGGCGAATTTATATGCTGTCAATTGAATAGTCAGTATTATAAAATTTAAAACCTCGCCATTTGTATTCAAATCCTTCCTTTGTTAGATAAGATAAGATATTCTTTATTCAGATAATATTTTCAATTACAAGACTGGTTATTATCTGAATAGCATCAAGAATGAAAACAAATAACTATAATATTACAAAAAAAATTACAAGACTATAAAATCTGTTCTGTTCAGGCTATGGAAATTACTGTATAATCTTTATTGTAATATTTGAATCCTAAACATGATTTTAAACTTAATTGCACTCTTAATCATTTTAATTTCATTTGGTAATTGATTCCAATTATGAATTGCAACATTAATAAAAGACTGTTGCTTGATTTTTTTACGAAATTTAATGCTAGTATAATGATTAGTTCTTATATTGCGCTTATGACGAAAGTTTGGAAATTATATTGAATTATAAGGAGGTAATTTATTTGTTATTTTAAAAAACTATCAAAATATTAAAAATAAAAAATTGATTTGCAACAGTAAGGATGACAAAATATATTTTTTGGAGTTGTTCTGACAAACATTCCATGCTCATTTTAATTGTATTGTAAGATTTTTTGCTAATGATTCATTTGATTTGAAAAAAGTGTATTTGCATAATTAAGATGACTCATGACTAAACCATGAAATAATTGAATCATATTGGCAGAGGGTAAATGTTCAGCTACGTGTGATATTGTTTTAATACTCATTGCCATGCGCTTTAAAATTTCTTTTACTTGCAGCCTGTATGTTAATTTTGAGTCAATAGTTATGCCTAGATATTTGAAGGATTATGTAGGGGAGATTGAGGCGTTATTAAAATTAAGTGAAAAATTTGGATTTGGTAGTAATACACTTTTTCCCTTGAGTATTCAAGATGCAAAATTCAGTTTTTTCACAGTTCTTGATTAATTTGTGCATGTTAAAATATTTACTCAATTTTTCACAATTTTGTTCTACATCATTTATTGCTTGATTTAAGGATATATCACCGGCGTATTGAATCAATTGACAATTCATATGTTGTTGCATGTCGGTTACATATATGTTAAAAAGTAGCAGTCCAAGAATGGTATCTTGCAGTACTCGGTTTTTTATAGATAGCCAATTAAAGCAAGCAATATTTAATTTGACGCACTGAATTCTGTTAGTTAGATAACTTGATATTAATTTAACCCTAGTTTCAGAAAATCCTAGCTTTTCTAATTTCATATATAAGATATCGTGATTAATAGAGTCAAAAGCTTTTGAAAGATCAAGACAGGCCATTGCAACAAATTGGTCAGAGTCAAGAGATAATCGCCAATTTTCGGTAGCATACAAAAGAGCATCATCAGTTGAAAAATTCTTGTGGAAACCCAATTGTGTTTTGACATTAATTGGTGTTTTGAAAGGTGGTCACTAATTTGATTATGTAAGAGTTGTTCGAAAATTTTGCATATTGGCGAAGTAATTGAGATCAGCCTATAATTAATAGCTAAACTTACACCTTTCTTTTTGAAAACCGGAGTAATATATGCTTGTTTCAAACAATTTGGAAAGTTGTTTTTTTTAAGGATTCATTGAAGATGAAATTTAAAGGTTCAGCAATTATAGAGGCAGTTGCTTTTAATATTCAGGAAGGAATTTTAGAAGGACCACTCGATTTATTGGGTTTCAGTTTATTAATTGCTTTAATCATTTCGTATGTAGTAGAAAAACGAAAAATGAATTGGGGTATTTTATTATTAATATTTGGTGATTGACATTTGATATATGGTCTTTTAAATTTTCCCAAGTTAACAAATGTTTCGTTTAGTACATTAGTAATGTCAAAATCATTTGTAAATGAGTTCCCATCAGAGTCTTTAATCTCCTCAATGATTGTAGATTTAGATTTTGCAGGGTTAACAATCTCATCTGGACTTTTGGTTTGGTAAAATTTTCAATTCATTTTTAATATATTTATTAAAAGATTTACTAGTTTCAATATTTGATAAATTTCTTGCTTTTTTATAAGCTAAGAAATTTTCAGTAGATTTTTTCAATGAGAAATTTTAAAATCGTTGTTCTTTTCAATAATCAATTTTTTGCATGAATCAGTTAACCAAGGTTTAGATTTTTATATTTAGAGAAAGAGATTTTAAATTTTTTGTTAAGTAAGATCTTCTTTTCTGGACAGAAAATATTAAGGTGTTTTTCAAAATATTGAAATAAAATTTTCCATCATAAAATTAGTATCTTGTGCATAATACACTTCATGCCAATTTTCTAGAGTCAGCGATAATTTTAGTTTTTCAACATCACGATTATTTTTTTTCGAATTGTGGTCCATTTCCAAACTATTGAATTTACTGGTTTCATTTTTATAAAGCTAATAGAAGTAATGTAATGATCGGAGAAGAGACATTCAGCAGTAAAATATGTAAGTTTTGAAAAATCATTATCTGACACTATGAAATAATCAATAAGCGTGCTACTCGTTGCAGTTACCCTTGACGGCGTAATTTTATTAAAAATATTCAGATTAAACATATTTAATAAAATGTCAATTTTATCTCGATCTTTTTGGTCCAAATAATTAATGTTGTAGTCTCCCATTAAAACAATGCCTATATTTTCAGAAACAGATAAAACCAACTCATTTTCCAATTGCTCAATGAAATAAGAAACATTTATCACTTATTTTTTATATGTAGCATTTTTTAAAGGATTTGATATTTCTACCCACAAGCTTTCAAATTTAGATACGTCGCTACATTTTATATCTTCGCTTAATTTAGGTTTAAAAATTTTTGGAATTAATATTGAGACTCCTCCACCACTCGATTTTCCTAATAGATTATTAGTTTGCCTATCTTTTCTAAACAAACAAAATGATTTATTGAATGACCAACAATTATCAAGGTCTTTGTTTGACAACCAGGTTTCCGAGATTCCTTGAATAACATCATTTTTATAATTGGACATGAATTGCTTAAATTCAAAATTTTTCTTTGACAGGTTTTGAAAATTTATATGCACATAGTAATAGTGCTATTTTTGCATTCAATCTTTCGAAATAAGTATCGTAATCTACTGTTCTTCTTTTTATATTCAAAACATGGGTAGTTTCATATTTTTTATCACCAAAAAATAAGTTAAGTAATATTAGAAGGATTAACAATTTTGAATGAAAATTATTTTTAGCAATTAGATGATGAAATTTCCACAGCCTGGGCGTCATTAGTAAATGCACAAAATATAAATATTTACAAGACATTGCTAAAAGTTAGGAAGCGTAGGTTTTATGAAAATTCTGCGGTGCGCGTTGATTAGGCCAATTAAACTGATGAGGCGGAAGAACTGATTGGGACTGCGGCTGTTTGAACGTGGGCGAAGTGAAGGTGGCGAAATGGCGGNATATATATCCTTAATGACGTCAGGAGGATGTTTTAGTAGGTGGTCTAGGGTAGAGATTTGGGTGCGCTACAGCCCTCCCAAGCCCGCCTGTAGAATCGCCTCTGTAGTAAACTCCTTTTGCAAGTTTCGAAGTAACTCAAAGTAAGTTACTCAAAATAGCTGAAAAGCTTAATTTGGAAAATTATAATTAAATTAGTAAATTTAAAAGAGTGCGGAAAAACAAGACATTCCATAGATCGCATTTTCAGATCCAAATGCATTCCAGATCCATGGAAATTTCCATGGATCTCAAGATTCATAAATTAATGAATTGAGTTTGCAAATTACCTATTGTAAAACATTATTGCCAAAATTACGTTAGCTAGAGCAAATCAATAAATATTTTTAATAATTGCCGTAAATGTGCCAGCATTTTTATGTCGTTTTGAAACTTTCCTGTATGACAAAACCATGTGCATTGTAGTATTGATTTCCTGTAAAGGAAGCACTTGATTGTTTTTGGGTAACTCTTGTGTTTTTTTACTCATATATTTTACTGATCTCAAACACAAATTGAACCAAAATCCTATCAAATATTTGCATTGAAAAAAGCAGCACTACAATTCGCATTGATTCACCCTAAAGAACGATATTGAAATGACACAAAAATAAAGGCCCTTATAGCAATTGCTAAAAATATTTTTTATGCCATGTCTTAAGATAGCACCAGGGCCTTCTAAATATACACGGCCGTGCTAGTTGCAAAGACCTTTAAAAATTGGGGGCCGATGTAATTTGGAAATTAAGTCAAGCTTACCTCATCCACTTGTATTAATCTTGTAATAATGCTCTGAATATATAATTAATTGATTAACCCCGATGCTTATTGAAAATAATTGCCATGACAACACAGCAGGAGGTGCTCCATTGATGCTCGTTTCTACGTGCAAGCGGGGTTGTGGTTAATTGAGTGCTGATTACCCTACAGATTAGTTTGTCGTCGCTCTTTTCCTACTATGGGCAAGCGATGCTGTGTGCCCAACTGCAAGAGTGGATATTTAACAGGAACTTATCATTCTATGTTCTCGTTTCCTAAGAAGAATTTGGACTTACATAAGAAATGGTTAATGGCTATCTGTCGCAAAAACTTTTCACCAACAACTCACTCATTTGTTTGTGCATTGCATTTTGATGAAAAACTATTTCGATTTACTCAGTGTGGACTTAAAAAGTTGGAATTTTCAAGAAACCCAGTTCCAACAATATTCCAATTCCCTAAAAGTATTCTACCAACATTAGTTCCCACTCGAAAAAAACCAACAGAAAGGCTTTTACAAGAAGACCAACTTCCAATTTTTCTTGAAAAAGACTCAATACCTGATTTTTCCAAATTAAAAGTTATAGCTAGTGAATTGATGCCTGAAAATTGGAAAGTTGATGTTGAAATTGATTTTTCTCTAATAAGATATTACCTTATTTCTAGTAGAGATGAGCCTATAAGCATCAATCGTTATCAATGAAAATTTAAAGGTAAAGATTTGTGTTAATGGTTCCCCCATTTCTCTTCCTATGTGTTTGCGCACTCCCCTGGATGTATAGCTAACAAAAGAAGTGTTGTACAAGGATTATTTACTTATGTAATAAACTTTTTAGAAGAAACACATAATAATGACTCTTACTCAATACTTGATGCATTTAATAATCTTCGTTATAAATCTGGCAAAAGAATGAATGAGCCATATTCCATTGAAATACTTAGATTTGCATTAGTACTCAGATATACTTCTTTGGCTGCATATAAATAGTCAGAAAATTTATACCACTTATCCTCATACTAGGACTCTGGCAAAAATTGTTTCTGGGAGCTTGGATGCCTTTAAACTTTTAAAAAATCTTATTGAAAATGAAAAATTTTCATCAGATTGCATCATCATTCTAGACGAAATGATTTTGCAAAAGTAAGTAAAATTTTCTCTTTATGGTTTCATGTTTTAAATTCGAAAACGATTTCAAATCCTCTTCACGCAGGAAATTCAGTTGTAATTGGAGATGGTAAAATCAATTTTTTGAGAGAAATTGCAGATTTCGTATGATGGAAGTGAGCTTAATGAAGATGAAAAAGAGGTGGCTGTCTATATTGGGGGATATTTAACAAAGAAATTATTGAATGGAAAATTCCGCA
The DNA here is from genome assembly GCA_900660155.1 of Hofstenia miamia. NCBI lineage: Eukaryota > Metazoa > Xenacoelomorpha > Acoela > Hofsteniidae > Hofstenia > Hofstenia miamia. The sequence continues at coordinate 790,699 of CABFPE010000278.1, read as the reverse complement.
AATGTTAAGAAATCCTTTCTCTACCAACAACTAGTTATGTGACTTATGCAAATAATTTAGATCGTGGAGGTTTGCTTCTTCCACCAGAAGATTTACAAAGTATGGTTTTGAAACTTTTTCTTGTTTGGGGGCGAATTATCATGCATTGATTCAAAATAGACATTTGCGTTTATTATCAGTCGAAGTACTACGAAAACATGTCAAGACAGAATTAGTTGGGTGCAGTATACATCAAGAAGGAAATTTAAAAAGTGTCTTTATGACTATTGTAAATATTTTTTTCAACAATTATAGAAAGATGTTGAATGATTCTCAAAGAAAAAGCCAGGTTGCGACTTTCAAGCGTCAAAACGATTAAAAAATGTGTAGTTCGTGAAATAGATTTTGCTTTTAATACTGAATTTGTTTTTATTAATATTTGTTTAATATTTTTCTATAATTGTATTCAAAACCAATTTAATTTATCGGCCCCCAATTTTTCTTTAGACAAAGCAACTGGCATGGCCGTGTATATTTAGAAGGCCCTGATAGCACTAAGAATCGGTTTTCCTATGTACAAATGTATTATTTTATCTTTAAGCTGCCCAGGAAATTCTTCAAATTTATCATGTTTTTGAAAAAAAACGTTTATAATTTAAAATCCACTTTAGTACAAATTTTCAAAATTCCAGTCAAACATGTTCTCCAATAGATGTTTATGGCTCTGGCTAATAATAACATTGACAAAAACAATTTTTTTTAAAACTTTGAAAAACGGTTTGTCCACGCCATGCTTAATGTTTAGAAATCAGTTATTGGACTGCTTCATTTTAGAAGCAATTTCAGCAAAACATATTTAAAGAAACATTGCTCAAAAATGGATTCACATTGGAAGCTATAACAATGCATCATCATATAGTTTCTAAAATATGTTTGATTGCATATGATGGCGTCAAATCGGAGTTTATCAATGTCATTGTGCCAGGCCAAAATCATGGCGGTATTCGGTAAACGAGGTGGCGTAATTTTTCACT
>CABFPE010000278.1:776158-787575 GCA_900660155.1 Hofstenia miamia | reverse complement strand
CTAAATAGCAGATAATGAAGGTTTCAAATAATATATACTCATACATCAAAATTGTGTTACATCATTTTGAAAGTTTTCCACTACATCGAACTTAAGATTTATGTATTGGATTGATGACCTGTTAGCATTCATTTTCAAAACTTTACTACATGATATACAGAATCCTAAGTCACCAAATTTTGTATACTACCGCTAAATATACCCAATGGAGTTTTGAATTCATTGGTCACCACCCCGAATTGCCTTTAAACTAGTCCTACCAGAAAGCTAGAATTTTCTTGAATCTAGGTAATATTTAGATTTTCCCAAAACATATGAGCCTGCCAATGCATATCAAGTTGGTCTTAAACATTGAATTGAAGTTGTGGTATAGATAACGTACAGCTTTCTAAGTTTTTGAAACATAAATCATCTCAGCCGAATTGCCTAAAAAAATTAGTGATGCCAGTCTAAGAAGCCGAGTTTGCGAACCACTTCGGTTCTGCAGGAATTTTGTTCCTGAAAATTGAACTCTTTCAAATGAAAATGTTGTTGAAGATATTGTGGTCTTGAAAGAAGCAGACTTGAGAAATTTATCTAAAATCTTGATCTGTACGGACAATTCGTATACTTTGTAAATTTGACAAAACAGACTAATTTGAGAATATAACTTTCTTAATCTTTAAACGTCTGTGTTCTCTTTCCTTAACTATGAAAAAATATTGTGGTGGAATGAATTTTGGTTAGGTGGGGAGGTATATTTATTAGGGAAAATACCTAGGGGGACTTTTAGTGATTAAATTACAAAACTTTCGATGTTTTTTCTGAAATACCAATTACTGCTCTCCTAATGAAGTTCACACACCAATAGACTGGGATACAAACTCAAACAAATTGTCTGCCACACATTCTCTTCAAAAGAGACAGGTTGCAACAACTAATGACTATCATAAACACTCAAACGCAAAATCCCGATTTACAATATACTTTGACAAAGAGATGATTTGAAACTTAAACAATGGTAATAATTTTATATTTAATCATAAACATACAGTAACTACATCTACAACATCAAATTGCTTGATTTTTTTACTTTTATGTTATTTTTTATTAATAATTGCTAATGGTCAGCTTCAATGCTACTCTTTACATTAAGCTATACTTGTTACTGATGACTTTTACCGATTTTCCAAAGTTGCACCTTTCCGCCCTGCTATTACATTTTTTATACAATTTGAAACCCCGCCGTCACAATTTCTATTTCCAAGTTGGGTGTATAACCTTCACACTCAAATAGTTGCACGCGCATGTCTAATAAATTGTTTGTGTATAATTTTATTTTCTAATTTTCTACCATGAAAGAAAAATGCCTAATTATTTTGCCAATACAGCGTCTTGATTTAGAAGATATTTGTATTATTTTAGTGATTTCTATGATGAGATATTCTTTATTCCGATAAATATTGACAATTAGAAACTGGTAATTTCAATTAATTATTGACATTTATTCAAACAAATTTGCATTTAATAACAAAAATAATAGGAAGTTTTGAACTAAACTATAATTGATGTATCTGTGTGCACTTCAGCTCCGACCAAAACAATGAGAGAAAATTTTCAAATATAAAAACCTACAGTACACCAGTTAGTTTTTTCACCTCATTAAAATGCCATGCTCGGGACAAACACACGTACAATCAACAAAAGTACCCGTAATCACAACAGATGAGGACAGGTAAAATTTATAAATTTTTACTAAGCATGTCTCATTGAGATGCAAGAAACGTTCTACAATATCACACAGACCGTAAAGCTTTAATCAAGATATCGGGTATGAACCCAAAAACATTGTACAGAAATCTCAAAAAGTTGTATGAAACGAACACTAAAAAGGAAGAAAGGAAGTGGGCAATCCCTCAAATTAACTGGAAATGAGCGGAAAAGTTTTGTCAATAAGAAACCCATAACAAATTTATCTCAACATCGACAGTGTACCGAGCACTTTCAAAGGCAGGTATTAATAAAAAGCATGGGAAGAAATTGCCACTATTGACACAAAAACAGAAAGAAGAGCGGGATAGTTGTTGTGAAACTTAGTAGCTGAATGTATTTTTCAGAAATGTTTTCATAATCGATGAGTCCATGTTCCAGCTGCATAGAAACAACATTTCTCATTGATGTACGATAGCCAAATCGCCTTCTGAAACCATCTTTAAATGCATGGCTTGGGGTCTTTTGAGCTATAAAGGTTTTGAACTAAAAGTTGTGGAAGAAGGTACTGTAAACCATTCAAACCAAACTGATTTTTTGGCGGAGTATATCCCATTTGCGTACGGTGTTATAGGACTAGATGGAATCTTCAGAAAGATGGGGCGACCTCTATATTTCAAGACATACCGAAAATTTCTTTAATAAGAATCTGATGCAAATTTTGCAGTGGCCTGCCAACTGACAGGACCTTTCACCTATAGAAAATGTTTGGAGGTCATGAAATCCAAAGATATGTAAAAACTGAAGCTATATTTGCTGGAGTCTAAAGAAAATATTACCCCAGAATATAGAAGAACTTGATGGACTATATTAGGGACATATTTTAAAAATGTGTTCACTCAGGAGGCAATATTGTCTAAATTTTTTACATAACTTATAGAAAACTTAATTCGCCATCGCTTGATATAAATTTTTTTACTGTGTGTGTTTTTGATGCTACGAAATGGAACAAAATTTGTTTCTAATTTCATAACCCGATCTATACGAGAAAATTCTTTTACGTCAGCTTAGAAACTTTTATACCAATCTGCAGTTTTTTGAGAATATTGCTAAATTGCGTGTGTATAAATCATTTGAAAATACGTCGATGGTCACCTCAATAATTAATGATCTGTCTGAAAAGTTTTAATCAAAAATTTGGTAATTGATGTTTTGATTAAATTGCTTTTTAAATTACTTATTCTAGAAGTTGATTTTTCAATAACAATAATTAAAATTATATATTTCAAACGTGCTTTCGCCAAGCATTCGCATCAACGAGCTTCTGAGTAACTAATTTTTCTAATCTAACCCTTGTTGAGTTTGTCCGACACTATAGCCTTTTAATGATTTAGAAATTTTGCAAACAAATTAGCCTAGTGTACCTCCGCTTGATGGCGTACAATTATACAGAATCATATTGCTGAAAATGGCAAGCATATGTTAGTTTTTTCTTCGTTTTTGTGGATGAAATACGCGCTACAGCCACATAGAAGGTGACTCATTCCATTCTTTTCCAATATAAAGATGACTAATTTCAATTTTAATGCAATGAAGGTGCACAAATTGCCTATTTGTAGAGGATCTTTAAACAAATTTTGACATTTTGCGTTAAATTTTCTTTTAAAGCTCAAAGCCCTTAAGAATCTACTCGACATTTTGCCGATTACCGTAGCATTAACACTTGCAAAGGATGTCGAAGTACAGACGTCATTTAAAATGTTTTCAATATTTATTGTCAATCCAAAACATAAGCTCTTTTCATAATCTCTTGTCAAATTATACAAGAACAACAACATAAATCTTTAATTGCAATAAAAAAAATGTGTTTTCAGTAGTGCATATTTAAGCTTCTCAAAATATGCAAATAGTTTAATGAGCTCATCACAAAGTTTAAGCTTTCACTTGGGCTTTATTCAGCTGTCATAGTTTTTGGTTCGAATTGCAGACGATTTGGTAACATCAGTTTCGTGTTGCTTCAATTAGTCGAAAGCAATTCTTTGCATATTATACACTGTGCAACAAAATGGAATGAAATTGTTTTTATCATGCTGTTTCTAGAAATTTTATGCACTGATAATTTAAATAGAAATGACTCCAATATTACAACAATGTAAAAATTCAAAAAATTACAAATTTGGATTTTTTGGTTAGGAGTGTGCTATGACTGCTTAATTGAAATGCCCTGAGCAGGGCCTTTCAATAATATATTGCCCAGGAAACAACCATTATTGGTCCAACAATGGCTCACTGCTGGAACCTCNATCTATTTAATGGAATCGGGGCTGTGCTTATGAGGTCGCTCTTTCAACCTTCTGCAGAGTCAATAAGTTAACTAGTGTAATTGTAATTCCAGCCCGCGATTCTACACTATGTGTACATGTAGGGATTAACAACTTTTGTTTCGATCATTTCGTTTTTGTACACGCACTTAAATAACACACTGCAGATATCCCAGGAAACAACCATTATTGGTCCAACAATGGCTCACTGCTGGCACCTCTGGCCACTCATTTGCCATTCATTTGCCAACCATAACCAACGAAACAAAAAGTTTTAAAAATCTTAAAATTCCACAATTTTACAGAGAAATTATTATATTATTGTATATAACATAAGCATTACATTAAAGTTTGATTTCAATTTTCAAAAAGTATTATTTATCAGTTTCTCAGAGCCATTAATGGCCCGACAATGGCCCATTAATGGCATTGCTAGATCAATCTGCCATCTAGCGAACAAATATAAATTTATTAGTTTACAATTATGATTGATCAAATTTAATTTTCATAACAAATGAATTTACTTAACCTTTCGTATTTGATAGCACAAATTAGTATGCCCGCTCTTGTTTTTATGAGCTTTTATAATGAATTCAATTGTTTGTAGCAAGGTGTTCCATTTTAAGTATTATATCCTATACACAGTTTCAACCAGAAATGGAATCGGATCCAACATTTTAGGATCCGATCCGGATCCAACACTTCATGATCCGGATTCGATCCGATCAGAACTTTAGTTTTCGGCTTTTATTGCAATGTACTTGAAATAATCTAAATATTTTTGAATTTTTTTCACTTTCACGCCTCTGTTCCATATCCAAACTGATCCGTATACTGTAAAATTGCACTTATAGTACTGTGGCTAACAAAAATCGTAGAAGATATGCCAGAACTACCTCCCTACAACTTTTATACAATGCAGTTTCTTCTTATTCTGTCACAATCGAGTAGTGTTGCTTGTTATTTGGTTTTTCACAGAGTTTTTGACTAAAACGCCATCGAAAGAGATTACAGCTATTAGTTTCAATATTTTCTGTTGCTAAATTATACCTGCATTTTTCATAAATACTAGAAACAAGTAAAGCATAATTTGTCAGGTTAATTCAGATCCATAGTCACTTGTTATTAAAATATGTACGGGTTCAATGTTACTCGTCTTAATCTGATTTTTTGAATAATCGCTATTAGTAGCCTATGGGACCACACATTTTTGGTCACGATCCTCTTACTGCTTCGTCCTGCGTTCAATCTTTCAGATGTGTCTAGTCCGTGAGATTCGTTCGCAGTCTCGCACTAAGATTAAGACTAAAACATCCACTGCGGTCAATATGACTGCCTTTATAATTGTTTTTCATTTATATTTAAACTGAAAACGATTTAACGTTAAAAATTAACATTAATTACTGAAATAGGCCCCTTTTAAATCTGATTTAGTCAAATTTAAAAGTATTGCGTTTGTTCCAAATTTTAATGCAATACATCCTAGAAAATCCAATGCGGTTAAAATGACCGCATTCTAGAAATCATTAAAAAAATATGTACTAAAAAACGTACACTTTGTTTCTTTCCTTATGTTTACTTGATGTGTGTACTCGCATATTTATGGGGTTTGTACAACATAACATACTGTGTGTGTTTTAATGAAATGGAAAAGAGACTGAATGAAAAAAATCGACTAATCACTTTATTTTTGTTAGTGCTTGCTGTAATGACGTCGAAACGTGCTGTAGCTAATAAAGCTTTACAAATTTGTGGGAATGCGATCCTGCAGTTACAGATACAGATGATGATGATGTACCTTTGTGGTATACTTGACGTACCCAAAATGTAACTCAACGAAGTCTGGAGTCACGAATTTTGGATACCAATCTTTGGAAAAGTTATGTATAGAAACAGATTTTCATTCGTTATGAGATCAATGAGATTTAATGGTTTTTCAAACAGAAAAGCCAGGATCAATGATCTATATTGTCCCCTCCGAGAAATACATGAAGACTTGCCAAAGAGCTTGCGAATTAACAATTGACGAGTCACTTCTTCCAGTAAACTCTCGTTGCAAATTCATACAGTTCATTCCATCTAATTCCGATCAATACGGGATAAAGTACTCTCTTCTAGTGGAATACAAAGCAAAATACTGCTACAATTTTCTGCCTTATCTTGGAGCTCAAAGTAAGGACGATCGAGAAACACTCTCTTTGAGGAGTATATACTAAAAAAATGTTTTATTGTCCCATCAATATTTCGTAAAGACTACAACATCTGCTGTGATATTATTTTCACAATCACCTTTGGCCAAGATACTTCTCAACATAAAGATTACGGTTGTTGGCCCTGTGAAGACTACGGATAAACTATGCCAGTCTAAATTCTATAAAAACAACAATGTTATTTGTGTTGCTTACCAAGCAAATGCTCAAAAAATGTTTACCTGTCAACTATGAACGAATGCCAAAAAATAACGAAGATATTGAGTCATTTAAGCCGGAAATGGTGGAGTATTACAAACATGCAAAACTGGCGTTGACATTTTGGACAATATGCTGCGTCTTTACTTGGTTAAATCTGCAACAAAGCGATGGAACTTGGGAACATTTTTTAATATATTAGACAAAGGACTATAAATTCTTACATCATTTATCAAGATTACACTCAGCAAAGTGCACGAAGGCGGAATTTGGCAAAAGATTTGTTTAACATGCCTGTATTTGTTAGAAATCATGCCACTGAAGAAAATGAAAGACCTTTGCTTTACGGGAATCGTTCAAGAAAGAGAAAAACATGTAATACAAGTGGTTGTCAGAATAAAACAAGCAAATTTAGGACGCCTTCCATAGGAATATTTGTGACATACACAATGTTGAATCTATTCACTGTAACTATTGCTTTAGGAAATGATAAAATTGCTATAAAAATCATACAATTTATAGAACTTATTTTCAATTTTAAATAATTCATTAAAAGCGAGGTGCAGTGAAAATGACAGCAATTGATGTTCTCGGATATATTGCTATCTGGATGTTCTAGTGTTAAGTGTGCAAAAACTTTGCTTTATTAATAAACTTGAATAAAGATATATTTTAGCTTAGCAAAAATAATGCGATATATTAGCAACAATTAAATTATTAGTTGTTCCCAGTCCCAATCAAATTTGATTTCATACAGTTATTTACTGTTCTATTGACCAATTATAGCGAGTATTATTTACAGTTGCCTAAATAATTTCAAAAATTGTCAGTCTAATATCAACAAAAAATTTTATTGTTAAAAAATCTTGCTATGTTTGCAATGTGAGCAAAGACGTTATTTTTCAGAAATGTAAAATTTGCAATGAAATAAAATAGTATTTCGTGTATCTCATGCAATAATAAACCGCATTTTATCACCTAGCTAGTCTAAAATCACAATTATTCTGGCAATTTTGAAATTAATACATGTAAATTATTTTAATTACAAGAACATTTAATACAAAACAACGGCATTGATTTAGTGTAATTAGTTGAAATGAATGTGATAGCCTATTAGGTGAAAATAACTGATGTTCTTAACATCAAATTGCGTAATTCAAAATAAAATAGGCACCTACTGCCAATAACCTCAAAGCTAAAGTGCCGAGTCACCGTTTGGCTTTGCAAATATGAGCACAAACAAAAGTGGAGTTGAAGTTCTTAAGATAAAGGATCTTCGAGGAATTAACCGAAACAATTGCTTAGTGAAGATGGACAATCGTCTGCACAGACTTTGCAAGCAAACGAATCTTAATGAATCGAAGCTCCTTGAACAAAAGCTCGCTTCAATTGATCGAGAAATCCGATATAGAGATGTACAGATGAGGATTGAAAAAACAAAGGAGCTCAATAGATTGGAAAATATAGAATTTGACATTAAAACTATTGGTGTTGAAAGAACTCCCGCATTTAGACAGGCATTTGGTGATCGGCCAATACTTCGAACATCTCATTCAAGGAAAGCTCCGCATAACGCCGATATTAACTCTGCATTGGCTAATGTTTTAACAGGTGGATGGCTCTATGGACAAAATAGCTTTGAGGGTTCACTAACCCCTGGAACTTCTCGAAGAACGCCTTTAACACTAAAACAACAGAAATTTTTTATTCATTTAGACAATCTTTTAAAACCTTTCCCTCTACGTAAGCCAGTTAAACCAAAAAAAGTTACTCAACGAAGACAAAGCCTTAAACTACCTCCTATAATGTCAAGTGGAATTGTGGAAAATAACAACCAACTTCCAGATGCACCGATTGTGGAACCTCGAATTAACATTTTGCTCAATAGTGAAAAAGACGATACAATGTATACGTGGGTAGGAATGGAAAGTCAAGCAGAACTAAATGAACATCTACAAATATCAAATGAACTTGATATTGAAAATCTAAATCAGTTCGCAGAAAAAAGGGGACTTACGTTTTGAAACAAAACAGGTCAGCTGAGCTTGACGTTGTGTTGTGCAAATATCACGATGAAACGTGATGCAAGCACATCAACAATCTAAATATAATTAGTTTTCTATATGAATAAATTAGATTATTTTTTTAAAATTTTTTTATATTGCTCATATTGTGTTCAATAATAGTTATTAAGATTTGGATAAATGTATAGAAATAATTTAATATGAGCTTAAAGACTTATACTCATGCAGATCACTAGTCTAAGCGCAGATCTCAGCCATTCCTTGAACCAGCGATCTTTTTTACAGTTTCCAAAAAATTGCAATGATTTCATAAAGATTCTCTTGATATCAGAAACCTGTGAAATACTTAAGCTTTCCGTATATGTTCAGATGTTTGAATCTGTTAAAATGCCACCTGCACTAGAGATTTTCTTGAATTGAGTGTATACCACGACATACAGTACCTACATGTAATTCCTCCCAGCTCGATGTCATTTGTGAAGACCTGGATGTTGTAGAAAAGTTAAGTCCGTTTATAATAAGTAGTAGTACAGATCAGAAAATTGTGTTGTTCTATTTTGGATTGCACAGACTGTTAATATCACATTGATGAACCGCTCATTAAAACAATTAATTAATAATGCGTTTTGTTTGCAACAGAATTTCTAATTGGTTGTTTCTTCACTCTTTTCTTTTGCAGTTTTCATAATAAACAGATTTTCTAGGAATAATTTATTTCCACAATTTAAACATTACCTAATTTATGTGAATTTTCCAGGTAAGCTAGTCATAATTGTTTTATATATTTAGAAGGTTGCTTCGAATGTAATAATAAGCGCAAGCTTAAACGTCATAAACTGTGCCAAAAATGCGAAAGCCCAAGTACCATAAGTGAATTCTTCATCTCAATAATGTCAAAATTGCTCGCTTTGTTAAAATATGGGTTTAATCTAGCATTTTGTAGCTGGGATTGCTTAGTACAAATTTTCGAAAACTCCCAAGAAGATTTCATCCATACCTGCAGGGACTATGGTGATGACTCTGACGAGGATGATAATTTTTTTAAGCAAAAGTGGTCAGAATGAATACAATACGTGGCATAAGCAAAGATAAAGAGTGCAAGCAGTAAAGGAAAGTTCAAAATCAAAGGACCAGAATAAAAGATAATTAAAAAATGATCAATTCACTGATTCATTGAATTAGTATTGAAACACAAAATTAAAATAATTCATATATATAAAGGGTATTTTGAATGTATACTGACAACCTATTATAAAAATTTCAAAAATCAAGCGTTTAATTAGCATAATTTTTAAATTGTGAGGCAAAACTACAATAATACTAAAATTGAGTTCTCGAAACTTCCAGTAAGTATGTATTTTGAAATTTTAGTTAGGATAGTCTCTTGAAATATTACTGAAAAGTAATTATTTTTGTTATTGTTTATTTGTTGCAAAAATTTTACTTTAAATAACCTCTCTATTTACTACTTGATCAATTTCCTGAAAAATTTTGTTTCACTTAACTAAGCCATCTAAAGTGTATATATGACTCCACAATTAATGAGGCATAATTGTTTCAAAAATACTTAGCCAATGGCACGCATACATATAAACACAAATATGGCCCTCAAACAGCTATGATCAAAGCTATTCAACGATTTTTAATTCAACTTTCATATATAACAATTTTACTGAATTGCTTTAATGGGTTCACACAAAATGTATGTGGGAGGTTACAACTTATTGTAATTTGGAAGTTTAAAATTATCTGTTGCTGTTGCCTTGGTAGTTTGCCAATCTATTCCACAGACGCACCCAACTTTTTTCAGAGGAGGGACCTATTTTGTATATCTACTTTTCAGTATAATTTTTTTCAAATTTCATTTCTACCTAACATTCGGAATCAGCATAATATGTTTATGCTATAAATTACAAAGAGTGAATAATTTTTCCCTACACCTATCCAGCCGATAATGTCCTCCGTGGTTCAGTCGGTGAGGCGAGTTTCGTACAGACGTTGTTGCCCTTCCTTTGTGCTAGGGTGAACTTTAGAAACTTCATTCCTTCTTATCCCTTAATAACTCTAACCAGAAAACTTAGCCTCAATCCTTGCTCAGCCTGAATCCGGTTCAACCCGCTCATTCCCCTCCACACTTGCTATAAAATTTTCTACTATTATGCGGTTTGCAAGATAAAAGTTGGGTATCTTAGAAGCTTCTAATATAATCTGCACATTGAAATTGAAAATTCTAAATTAAGTTTTTTAATAGAATATTATGCTAATGTACAACAAAAGTTGCTTAAAAATAATATATTATGACTAGAAATGTTATGCAGTCGTCTATTTCTTCATTTTCGGCACATCTTTTCCAATATCAGTCCAACCCCAGCCCCAACTAAGGTACATCTCCAACTGCAAATGCTTTTAAGCAGAATATAAGACAATACAGAAAATGATTCTGTGTGAAGAATGTGCTGCCACCTTTTGCAAATTGCCATAATTTGAATTTAATACCTTCTCTATTGTTTTATTAACATTGCAATATACTTCAACATATCTTACTACAAGTATAATAAATATATAGAAAACGTGTTTAAATTATTTCCAATTAGCAAAGTATACTTTCATAAACATTTCATTGAAAATGGCTATATTTCTTATTGTAGTTTCGCTTAAGTAGTGCATTAAAATGCCAATTACCCTTTATCATAAAATACATACAAAGAGGGGGGGGGCAATTTTTATTTGGAACGTTAAACTACAAAGAGATTTTTCTAGTTCATTAAATTAATCGATTGGTTAATCTTTCTTCTTAAGCAATACATTAATCGATATTTTATAGCATTCAATAGATTAAACAAGTAAATATTGCCTATTCCTGCAGACATACATGTAGAGCAAAATCAATAATAGATATATATATATATATATATATATATATATATATATAATTCTATTATTGATTTTGCTCTACATGTATGTCTGCAGGAATA
>CABFPE010000278.1:731303-741527 GCA_900660155.1 Hofstenia miamia | reverse complement strand
ATACATATATATATATATATATATATATATATATAGAAAACATATTTTCTGAATATAGAATTGATGACTAAGTTTCTAATGGTTTAGTAATTGATTGGAAATCTAAGAACCAATGGTTTCACATCTTTTTCACGATTCCTCTAACATCATTATTTAGCATATACAATAAGTAAAATGGTAAGAAGTTTTGTTATACTCGAATGATGTATGGCTTAGTCGTCCCATAATTTAGAAATCAACATGTATGTAATCGATTCCTTACAAAGTATTTCCAATAGGCAAAGGAATTTGTTTGACACACATTCATGATGGCGCTGCATACGGAAATCACAATATTACAAACAAATTATATTTCTTTTTTGATCTATATTAACACATGTCATTATGAAACTGATACCGCTGTAACTTGCTTGAATAATCGATCGGTTTTTGTTTAACACTAGAAATACCATTACTCCTTGAGATTCATTTTACATGTAGCATTTCAATTAAAAAATTATATTAAAGAATGAAAAAAAATTTACCTGTGGAAATTCAAATAGATAATCAATATTTTTGGAGGTGTATATACCTGCTGTTGTTTTTAATGAATGCATACGTAAGTAAACAAAATTTTAATTTGAGTCAATTTTGCCTCACTCGGTACTTCTAGTGTTAAGAGTATATGTATTGTATGCAAGCCCAGAGGCGAATAATTACAGAATGAAATTTGAAATACTTTTGTACGAGAACAAATATAGCACTTTGGAAAACTCAGGAAATTACTTAAGAAGAAATGTTTATTAATCATCAGTAACAATTATATGCATGATTAGTGCACAAAAGTTGTCATAAATAGTTTCACAAAAACGAACTATTTACAGATTTTCACTAAAATATCACATTTGCAAATGTGTCGATTCGGGTTCAATAATCATGATGATGAATTTTAAATCCTTTTAATTTATGCTCAAGGTTGAAAGGTCCATTGCAGTTTTAATAAACTGTTGTTGTGTAAAATTTCTGTAAGGTTGCACTTGTCTCTTGTTTTTAATATTAAACATTCTTCTATTCTTTTTGCCGAACACTAATGTTCAATAAAATTCATGTATATTTGTAATATCTAGGTCAGTCATAAGTCAATATAGTTAAAATTTATTATGCAATTCCCTTTCATTTAGTAACTTCGAAAAATATCATAAAATTGACATAATCATTGTATACTAAAACTGTAAAAAATTAATTATTGTATTTTTATGTTTAATTATAATTTTGTTGTGCTGAAAAAAATACCTAAAGAAAACTTAGACCCAAATTATTTCAAATTTCGAGATAGAAGGAATGTGTATAAAATTGATTTTTAGGTAAATAATCTCAATTTCATATGGTCAAATTTTTTAGGCAAAACAATAATAGCCCTATTAATTCACGTAAATCTTCGAATATATTCCGCACCCCAAAATTTGAAATGCTGGTTTTTGAGCTACATTTTTGCAGGTATTTTAGGTTCATCTACCATGGCACACTAATTTTGTCTTTCCCACACATGGCATCCTATTCATTTAGCAAACTTACCATAATACTAAATCAGATAAAACATTTTGTAACACATCTCCGAGAAAAGCAAAATTGATTCTCAGTGTTTGTTAAGTAATTTTTTTAAATATATGTATGTTATGTAATTTTTTTAAAAATACATCTTAACCACGAAGTTAGTGAGAAGTTTGCAGATATTATTTTTACCCTACGTGTATAAGCTGCATCCTAAAGTTTTTAATCAAAATTATAGGATTATAGGTGGGCTTATATCTTAATGCATCTATTACTCTTAGTTGTTTTAGATAGTAAGTGTCTGCCACTATTATTTAATATTAATGTTTATATATATATATATATATATGGCATGCATTATATATATATATATATATATATATATATATATATATATATAATTATACTATTGATTTGTCACAGTCATACCGATACCGAACCAATACCCCGGTATTTTCAGTGATACCGACCAAACCGAACCAAATCCCAAAATATATATATATATAACTAGACTAGATCACAACGAATGAAATTTTTATGGACATTATTTATATTTTATCCATGATAAAATTGCATTATTCAGCAGGAAATCATTGTATGAAAAGGGAAAGTGCGTTTTTTAAAGATTTAGTGTGCGACAATATGATGCGCGTGTGTTTCAGCAAATTACCTACTTAATTAAGTATCAGTTTAGACGATTTTTTAACAATGAAATTTGCGATTAATACGACAGTCTTAATTTTGAGAAGGATCATTGCATAAAAATTTGTCAAAATTCTACCACAATAATATTGCAATGGCATTTCACCGAAATTATCAAATTTCGATTGATAGATTTATGCTATTTGGAGACATTATTTCTAGATTGACAGGACGTTTGTTTTGGCATAATTCAAATTGCAATCTGGCTGATATATTTAATTTTAAGGCAACACAAGAATTTGTATCTAAATAAAGTATATGTTGTAGCTAAACAATTTCAGTAACGCGTTCCTTCTATTCATAATCAAATTATCATTTGAATGTTTTCATGTGTCTTTGTTGTGGACGACTTTGCATTATTTTGTCTATAATTCAAATCAGTATTTATAAATAAAGTGGGGGGGGGAAGGAATCTAAAATAAAATTTTTTTCCAAATATTGAGTGGGGATCTTGTGCTATCAAGTATATACGTTATTTCATTTTTCTGAAGCATTGGTTGCCAGTGAAAGAGATGCCCTCAAATTTCATAGCAATATGACACTTTGAAATGATATGATACAGAACTATCCCATGGAAGTGAAATCAACTTAAACTTTAAAGTTCTTGCAAGTTCTTGCAAATTCCATGCTAATGCTTGAAAGCATATTTTAAGTGATGTTAGCTATTCAAAAACATTTCGGTTGGTTCCTTAATGTATAAATTTGGAACAGTTTTATCCTAATTTACATAATTTTGCTGGAAATTTTGAATCCAAATTCAATAGTTTAATATTCTGACAAAGGATTTTTTCAATTTTTTATCTCCCATGCAAAGTCTAAATTGTAGTAAAAATAATTATTTGTTATTGAAAACTAGAAAAATAAACTTATTTGTTCCACAGATGTACTTTAAATATGGAACCTATAATGTTTCCTAATTTTGCCAACTCGAAAAATTTGCTTTCAAGCATTAGAATGGAATTTGCAAGAACTTGCAAGAACTTTAAAGTTTAAGTTGGTCTCACTTCCATGGGATGTGAGGGGAATAACTTTTCTATGAGGATACCTCCTTCCATCTAAGATGAACTAAATGAAACACTGATTCAGATAGAAAATACAAGTGTGCTGTAGTTTGAACCACTTCGACCGGACCACCGGGTGGCAAGCCGGTCCACCGGTACCGGTCGGGTCAAGATTTGTGATATACCGGTTGAAGCTGGTCAAATGGTATAGCAGTGAGTACTGATAATCCCTCCCTGGCTTAGGCCCGAAACCCACAGTGAATATTTCAGTTCATAGTTCCTAAAATAACAGGTTGTGATTGTGTTTTTATTAGCATAAAATGTATTTTCTACACTCTTCCTTTAATTGCATCTATTATTTAGGCAGATGTAGTTAAGAATATTTAAAAACCGTGGCATCAACCTTATTAAGACGTTTGGGTTAAACCACTTTCTTTACACGCGAAAGAGAAAGCAATGAATTTTTTGTGCTAAAGATCAAGTTCATAAAGTTTCCCCACAATATATTCACATAAAACCAAAATTGTTTGTGATCATTTTGAAAGTTCTTTTGATTTTAAAAAAGAATATCACATAAGGCCAACTTCCTTATAATTTGTGCAGCAACGCAATTGTTTAATGTCTTCATATTATTTTTAGTAATAAAACTATTAATAATTACATTATATTGAATTTAAGTTATATGTTCTGGATTAGTGATATTGTAGTTTTACTTTTTCAAATTCATTTTAATTGCATGTATATACAAAAGGCTTAAATAACGGAGTTTTGTCCGCTATCACAAAATACCGGCCTTAATTTTAAATTTACTGGCCGCCAACACATTTTTACTAAAACTCATATTCTTTTAAAAGAAAATGCTGTTGAATCCAAATGGTTTTGAAAGAAGCGAGACCTAAAAACATATCTAGACTTAATCTGTACTGATAATTTTATTTCAAATTTAACCCATTAACCTTTTGTGATCTCATTTCCAAACTTTAAAAAAATATCCAGTCGAGTCGCAAATAGACCGGTTGACCGGCCGATTATAGCCAGCCGGTTCAGTCGAGTCAGCAAAAATCCTGACCGGTTCCAATTCTGGTTTGAAGTAATACATTCTGGTCACTTCATAAAACGCATTTCACAATTTACAATTTACTGTTGAAAATGTCCTTAATTTCTAAAATTCTTCATTCTAAATTGGATTTCAAAGTATTTGAAATTATGAAAGTTGACAAAATGGCGATTAAGTAAAATTTAGAAAAAATTCATAAAATGATTTCGAAGTAATAATGTATGGTAATTATAGGTGCGATGCTAGTACAAGTACAAGTGATTTGAGCAATTCCCACATCAAAGCTACCTGGCCTGAAAGTAAAAGCATCTACAAAGCGAATCGTCCGACATCATTTAACGAACAGTTGTGTCGAATTGGAGATAAACGTGATTCAACAATTTCCATTTCTCCGGATTTCTCACGCAACACGATCGTTCGCACATCCAATCTACTAATTGATAACAGTCCGCCACATGATGAGATATGTTCTAAAAACTTTATGCAGAAGAAACAGCTTTCAAACTCAAGTCATAACTTTCAGCAAGATTATAACAGGAGTTTCAAATACACTCAACGGAGTAAAACCATGGAGAATCTAGATGAAGATGTGCCTTTCTCTTCCAAACTGTCATCAACATCGTCCAAAAATATTTTCCCTTCTGGGGCTGTGTTTCAAAAACAGCAAACTCACTACAATAAAGCAGTTAACTATTTATGTTCTTTGGAGGATACAACAGTGGGTAAGTCTTTAATTTTTTTTGATATTTTCAGAAATATTCTTGCAATTTTAATATGTGATTTTGAAATCATTCAATAATTTACATATGGTGCTCAAACGTTATACTTTCCTAAACTTACATATTTGTTTTGTGTTAAGTGAAGTGTTATTAATGTAAAATCACGTTCACACTTATTGATATAGTTGGGATTTATAGAATTAAGGCTTAATGCATTAGGGTTTTTATACAAATTCAATACTCACACACTGAAAATCAAAATATACCAAGTCATTTTAAATTACTTAGAAATTGGAAAAAATTAAACTACGGAAGAAAATATATTTACTATAAACTGCGTAATTTTAAATATGCATATGACCTGAGGTCAGTATCAAAATTTGCTGAAAAGTTGTGAATATTCTGAAAAAAATATTTTCAAAGAGTATGAAGACAAGTTAATTTATAGCATTTGAAAGAATAGGGAATGGTCATAAGGGTATATATTAAGAAGTATAAATTCAATTTTGCATGCACACAAAATTTTGTGAAAATTAAAGCTTTTTTAACAACAAACAGAATGGTTCATAGTTACTGGATATTTGTGACCAGATTTCTGCCTTGAAAATGTGAATATGAGAATGTTGGACAGAACCGTTTTGCAAAAAAACTTTTATTCACCTTCAAAACTTGATCGTTCATAACCAGAAATGTAGACAATGGTAGAATATTAATTGAAAATAGCCGAAGGATGCTTCACAAAAGATTCTGCCGACCATAAATATTTTACTATCTGCTCTATTCTCTATAACCACTTTTTCTATATTTATTCCGAAGGCTTTTTTGCAATTTGAGATATGGTATTCGATAAAATTTGATTGCTTAGGATTCAACGGGGCCAACTCTAAACTGTAAAGTTTACTAAAATAAGGCCGTCATAATACTAGCATTTGATGTAAGAAATTGCCTTAGGATATCCGAAAAATTAGAAAATTAAAATATCAATACAGTTATTGAAATATTTTGCTTTGTATAATATTGTACAAATATTGCTTTAAATATGAAACCATTCATGATAAGCAATAAATTGCCTACATTCTAATTTCAATTATTTGATGTAAATTTAAGCTATATACTAGAAAGTGGTTGACTATTTCTTTCTTTTTCTTTCATATATATATCTAAGCCTTTTTCTTTGAGTACTTCTAAAAATCTACTACACTTTTTTATTTCTATAGTACTTCAATTTGTTCGGCGAAACGTTAAAATGCCATTTACTTCTATTTTTTTATTGTAGCAAATGCATTCTAAAGAATTTGTGTGTTTAATATTTTGAGACCTGGACGAAATTTTCTCAAGAAATTTCTGTTTTTTACTGAATTAATGCTTCATTATTAGTCGTTGTACAGGAAATTTCTAGTCCGCGATTATAATAGGACTTGAGTTCATCATTACAGAAAGGGTAACAACATTGACTCAATTCTAAACAAGTTTAATATACCTAGAGCTAGGAATTTCAAAAATATATTAACTTATGCTAAAGTAAATATATGGAGTCTAATTAAAATATGTTTTAGCTACATTAGGTCACAATATATAATATATGCACATTTTTTTTTAAATTATTTATTGCATTTTGCCCAAATTTAAAATTTGATTCTATACTATATTTGTTATATACGAGTTTTTCATCTGAAAATGTTTAAAATTTAATGGGAAATTTGAAGTTAAGCAGTTTGAATTATTCTATGCGTCATGGAGAATCGCTAAATAACGCATAATGGAAGCAGATGTTTTTTCCTTTCATTATTCCTACTGTTTTCCGTCAGCGAATGCAAAATTATATTCCTTCTAATAAATTACAGATTTAGACAAACTGAATGAGTAATTGTACCATTTTATCTATAAAATGATTAGTTTTACGATTTTATCGCAATATATAATACATGTATATATGTTTGTAGTAGTGATGAGTTCGATGTGGTGTACCGCGGTAGCAATGTACACATTTGCGGTGGTTAGTGGTAGAATTTAAACAACTTGCGGTTGCATGTTTTGACTTAAAATTTAAAATTTCTCAAAAAACAGTTTTTGAAGCAAAATTTTAATAGTACTTTTTGCATATTTCATGGAAAATTGGATACTACTGTAATAAAATTGGCCGAATTGACAAAATACCTAAGAAATTACCCTTTATCTTTTCTACGGATGATCTATAACCTTTAAAACAATTCAGAAATATCAATCTTTTCTTACGAAGTTAAAAATCAACTTCGTTGCGGAATAACGCTGTAAAATATTACTTATTGAGATGGTTAGCGATGAATTTTTTTTCTGAGCGGTGGAAAATTTTTTGCAAAAGCTGTACCCCGCTCATTCCTAGTTTGTAATTCCCATTAATTTGTTTAATAAAATTCATTAGTGTAAAAATGTTCATACACATTGCATTTTTTTAATTTAGAATTGTTGAGGTGCATGAATATAGTGCTAAAAAGTGTTGATACATTTGCCTTTGGGTCATTTAAATCTTTTTGTTGGCAGTACGCCTGTTTTAATAAATGAAATTTGCCCAGTTTTGAAAACAAAAATTGGAATACTTATCATTTAAACAAGTTAGAAATTAGAAACGTTTTAAATAAAAGCGCGTCTAATGTTGGAAGTATAATGGTTTACAGCTACTGCGTTAAATTTTGAACTAATTTGCAAAAAATAAAAAATAAATAGGCTGTGATTAAGGCGCTCCCCCGTAAGCATTCTTAAGATGATGTTTTATGTGTTCCGATTAAATGTCACTCAATTTGATCACTAAAGTGATGCCTCACTTTTTTATTGCCAAATTTTTCAATAAATACTATTTTCGAAACAAGTTTAAAAATAATTTATTTTCAACATTTTAAACTTTCACATTGGCAGACTAGCATAAAATTACATGCATTTTCACTATAAAATATCAACTAAGAATATTTTTTATGATTTATTACTAAACTTGACAACTAACATGACAAACAGATTTTTAGAACACGCCTGTATATTTTTAATATTGAATGTCTAGTCCCTCCGTGTGTTCCTTGTGCACTTCTGTACAATTTGGTTGTCCAAATGCAATGTGTCTAAGCACAGTGTTCAATTCAATTTTGGCAAAAGATATTGTTATCTTAACTATAAACAGAGAATAAACACTTTTATCGCATTGGGCAGAAGATGCTTCTCGAATAGATTAATTGATATATTTTTAAAGTAACTTCATTAATGAACAAATTATCAACTATAGATTGGATAAAGAGTTTCTAGCTACTAGACATTAGCAGTAATCATCTAATCATAATGAACAGTATTTATTGAATATTATAACGTAGGAAAGTACGTTGTAATCTCCTCTTGCATGCAAATTATCTTTCTGTGATTTGGCTATTGTAACGTAAATAAATCGTTGAGAGGGAGTCATTGATGCAGCTGATGACACATCGAATTTTGAACAGTAGAACTTTCGAAACTTTTGTTACGATGAAAGAATTACGATGAATCACTAAGTAAGAAATTAACTTCCTCAAATTTATTACTTTCAGCATGTAATGAAATAAAAAATAATGAACGTTCTCCTAAGTTAAAATGTTTCGATAAGCTGGAAAAATATGTTTTATACAGAACCCAAGTTCCATATCAAGGGGGTCATTTTTTCTGACCTTGCCCACCCCAAATTTGCAGTGGTGTCACTGTAAATTTGAGGGGTTGGTGTGAGATGTCAATAACGAGCCCCATCCCACATGGACCCGAACCAGATCTGATCGGAATATTTACTACTCGAACCCGATCCGATGTCACTCTCTACTCCTCATCACATCTCCCCCCACTCGATACTTTTTGATAAATATTTTGTATCTGCATAGAAATTGAACCTACAAAATCTTTTAAAATTGTTTATTAAAGATATTTCTTCAAACTGTGGGCCCAATTTTTTACTATTATATTTATATAATTACTTTGTGATTTTCATGCGTTAGGGCTTCAAAACTCTCCAAATTCCAAATGTGGGACACAAATATGTTCAAAATTGAATATAATAAGTTTTTTCTATTTTTGTTGAATAAAAATTCTGTTGACATTTGGGGGCCTAGTGCGATCTCAACCTCTCAGTGACGCGACGGCAACTATTCTGTGAAGTCCATCACCATAGTAAGATATGTCTTCAATTAGACTACAACCAAATGACTTGATTTCTTTTGTAAATTGATTGTTCTTTTCCGTCATCACATATTTTAATGGGAACAGTAACCCCCTATTATAAATTCAGTTAATATTATCAACTGATCCAATCCGAATAATTTTTAGAAAACTCAACACGACCCTAACAATTAACTTTCGTAAACCCACAAAGTTTACAGCTTATATCTAATACCTGTAGACTTTTTACCAACCTTTCATATAGGGCCTAAACGCTACTATTTTCACATGCTTTTCTGCTTTAGATCTTCCAGATTGCAAAATTGATAGCAAAAATGTTTCCCAAGAAACGTTATATAAGCCTAGATGTCAAAACTGTGGTCTCACAGGTCATTCCATCTTAAGATGCAATCGCATGTCCCGCGTTGATCGCTTGTACAATGTAGGAATGCTTGGAGAACGCGTTCAACTTCTGCACAGAGAGAGGAATTACCTACGTCAGCAGAACAACAGCTTACCACGCTGTGCAAACTGTGGATTACGTGGCCATAATGAAGCAGATTGCTCCAAAATGACGGCTTCTACAAAAGACATTTTATCTTCTTTACCTCAACATCGAAGGAGCATGTCGGCAATCCCAATGAGTTCAACTCAAATTTCAACAAGGTTTGCACATTTATTATGACTTTTTCAAGAAAGAACACTTTTAATATACAGTGCGTATACAAAACTGAATTATTTTTATCTAAAAAGCATCGAGCAGGTTTATTTGAAAAGTCCAAACAATGTCTTTTTGACACAAATATATAATCCTATTACTAAAAAAAGAGATAAAATAATCTCCACAATCATATTGCACAAAGTCAGACCTCATGGGAATAGATGCACCTCAAACGCGTGCCTCAACAAGTACTCGATAGTTACGGTTCTCAACCATGAAAGAAAATAAAATTCTGTCTTTAATTTTGGACATTTTTTTTATTTTGTGTGTTGTTTTTGATTAGTTCACCACGATTTCTTACGAAGTCCTGGAAATTAATATTCTAATATATATATATATATATATATATATATA
>CABFPE010000278.1:719917-731091 GCA_900660155.1 Hofstenia miamia | reverse complement strand
TTTATATATATATATATATATATATATATATATTCAACACTTTAATAAAGCATTTGTTGAATATTTAGAAATTAAATAGGACAATTTACCGTAGACAAATATTAAGGAATTGACTTGAACTTAACAAATGGTTGTTTCAATAATAAAGTAGCCAATGTCAATGACACAGGCTAGGAAATTATATAGCCATTATTACTTAATTGGAATTTTAGCCATTTTAGGTAATTTCTAGCCTTAGAAGATTTGATTAAAAGCACGATTTGTGTCATACCAGGATATTTTTCATTTAATTTATATATCACAATTCTATCACTTTGAATTTCAAGCAACTCTACTGTTAACTCTAGGTATATTTAGGAAGTCTTGAACCGATATTTTAAAATATTTTAACATTAAGAAGCTTGTTGTGCACCATAGCGTGCAGTTCTCATGAATGCCAAATGTTTGGATGCACTTACTCTAAATGCTTATGATACTCATTTGAGATCTGTTATAGATGATTCATGTACTTTAAAACAATTAAGTGCGGTATTGGAGCCAACACAAGTGAGTCACAATAGCCATTTGTAATTATGTTTACGCCTGAGTAAATAGTTTAAAGCCAGCTAAAATTAGATTTGAAAGCATTGAAACTTAACTTCAATAATTGTTCTCATATAAATGTTCCTAAACTTAACTGTAGGCGCGATATACTAGAAGTAAACAACAGGCTAGTGCATAGACATACCAAATATACAAATGATTATTTGGCATATTCTGAAATTTAAAATATGATACAAATAACTTCAATTTCATTTCATTCTTTGTCTAACGCTATTCATATTCCTTAATCTAATGACACATTTTTCCTCTGCCAACTCCATATACCTGTCTATCTTCTCTTTCTCCTTGCCTTCTACATGCCGTCCTTTGATACTGCTATATCTATCACCACTCCAATTCTTTCTTATTTGCTTACCACTACTATGTCTGGTCTCCATATTTCTATAACTTTGCTAGTCTGCATGCTGCACTCCCGCAGTGTCTAAACCTTCTATCTCCAATGTACCATTCGTCTCACCTTGTAATACCTGAACTTGTACTTATTCTGATATCCTGTTTTCAAATGGTCTACTGCCTTAAACTCTATTCTAATCTTGTATTCCTTTTTTGTTTCACCCTTGTTTTCACTTTCGTTAACTCGAGTAGTGAGCTCTTATGCTGCTCTTCTGCATTTTCCTTTAATTCTACTGCTTCTGCTTCTACAGACTGCTCTACACTTAGCAGTCCTTTTCCTTCATTTTATCTTGCCATGTACAGTCTATCCACACCTCCATCTAAGGTAAATTCTCCCTCAGCTGGTAGGACCTTTCTATTCTCCTGGTTTAGCTCCCTCAATTTATACTTGTTCCACCTAACTATTCCTGCCGAGTGTCTCGACACTGGGATCGCTCACATATTAAGTGCCCTTATGCTATTCTGCCATTCAATGCTAACTTATTTAGTACCACTTGCATTTTCTTCTTAGCCTCATATTCATCTACTCTTGATCGATTTTATCTTTATATCACTCCTAAGTATTTGTGCACCTCATTGACTTCATAAATCTTATCGCTATTGCTTGTACTCAAACCATCTCTAGCTGTGCACTTGCCTCTTGTCATTGTCACTGTTGCGCACTTTCCCAGTCCAAGCTCCAACTCAGAATCTCTACTAGCCTCCTCCAATGTCTCCACTAGCATCCGCAACATCTTCCTTGAACTAGCCTACATCTTCAGGTTGTCCATGTACCATAGGCCACTGATATACCGTTCTTCTACAACTTATACCCTATGTCTGTCTCCTTTAACCTTTCTGTGATTGAAATTAAGCTAACTACGAACAGTAGTGGTGCTAAGCTGACTCCATAGAATATGCTTCGTCTAAACCTCAGCCTGTGCCCGTCTATGTAAGTTCTGCCACTTTCCCATCTCTCTTCCTAGAAACTCAACCCATTTCCGTGAAACTCCATTGGCCTCTAGCGTCCTCAATACCCATCTATGTGATATGCTGACATATGTCTTCCTGTAGTCTATCCATGTCATTGCTAAAAATTGTCTTCCTTCTTCTACAATTCTTTACTACTGCCTTACCTATTAACAACTGATCTTTGCATTTTTTGCACCCAATACCCATGTACCTCATCTCTGCCTGGCGCCTTCCAATTCTTTATCTTCTTTAGAGCCTCCTTTAGCTTTGCCATTGTGATTACTTCTTCTTCTTATCTGAAGCCCTTCTCCATCTGCTCACTCTCTATCTCTGATCCCTCACTTCCCATATATTCTCCCAGAACCTTATTGCATCTTGGCCTGCTCTAGCTGTAGCCTTTCCTCCTACATCTAGTTCTTTGTAGAATCTTCCTTCTTGAGTCTCAAACTTCATATTGTCTCTTGCCTGCTTCGCCCTTGCCCTATATTTTCTCAGTTTCTCAGCTTCTGCAACTAATCTCTGCTTAAGCTCTTCTCTTGCAGTTTCTATAGTCTTCCCCTTACCTACCCTGCACCTGTACTGTACCGTCTTACTTGTCCTGATCTTCCCTTTTTGCTGCCTAATCTTTGCCACTTTATTCTCAATTATTCTCTCCCATCCTGGCTTTTTGTCTCCCTTATCTTCTTCTCGTCTTTTCTTCTTCATGTCCATGCCTACATTCTTCAGCACCTCCCATGCGCCTGCATACACTAACCTGTTTATCTCTGTTACAGTCTTAGCATCTATCCTTTCTAATACTTTGTTAACCTTTGCTGTCTCTACTGGTAATTCGCTTCTCTTAATGCCTCTTGTTATTGGCAACCTACTTCACATCGTCGAGTGATGTGCATTGGTGCTTCCTCAGACAGTTTTTATGTGATGCCAGCAATTTTCTATGGCGTTGAGGTCTGGGGAGTTTCCCGGCCAGTTTTCAAGCAGCCGAAAGTCCACTGTTTCACAAATTTAGCGCTGTGGCAAGGAACACCATCTTGTTGTAGTACAGAAGCTTGTTGTGTTCCGCGAAGCTGCATAAACATGGGAACTATCTCCTGAATTATTTTGAGGTAGGCCTTGGCTGTGACTGTCTCGTTGTGACGAACAAAATGCAAACCAGCACACCCATTCGCAGTTATAGCACCCCAAATCATCACAGACGGTACTGAGCGGACAGTTTGTTATGTGTAATGTGTGTTGAATCTTTGGTTTCCTGTCGTCGAACGTGTGCCCAGTATGATGTAAGCTGGCAAATCTTGGATTCGTCACTACACATTACTTGATGCCACATCTCAGGGGTGTAGTGTTGGCATTGCCTGCAGAAGCGCAACCGGTCTCGAATGTTCCTTGAAGACAATCGGGGTTTGACTGCCGATTTCAACGATGGAAGGTCAAAGGTAGTATTCAATCGACGCCTAATGGTGCGTGTTGATACATTCTGAACTACCGCATCTAGATTTGCTTTGACTTCAGAAGATGAAGAGAATGGTTGATTGACGACGTAACCGTGAATGAGACTGTCAGTCTGATAGGTTGTCACTTTTGGTCTTCCAGACCGCTTGCGAGAGGAAATATTTTGCAGTTACTGATAGCGAGTGATACTTCTGGATACCGAAGATACTGACATGCCCATTCTAACAGATATAGTGCGAAATTTGTATCCCTCCTCGTACATGATATGAATTTGAGCACGCTCTGTTGGTGAAATTTCACTGCCATGGACCATATTTCAAACTATAATGATAGTGCTTTTTCATTGAAAATGCATTGTGTGTAAATCTAAAGTTGTGTTATGATTGGCTAAATGAATCTGTTCCCAGTAAGCAATTTATGTGGGCAAATGGTGGGGCCCAGATAGAGCTAATTTGGGCCCCACCATTTGCCCACATCAATTGTTTACTGGGTTGTAAATTATAAGAAAAAATTGGGAATTCCTGGAATTTATATATATATATATATACTATGATCCAAAGAACTCTATATACAAACTTTGTAATATGTACAAAATTGTTGTTTATGCATAACTTATAATTTTCCTGTACAGTGGTATATAGCTTGCGTATGATATGTCACTATAAGTGTAGGAAAATTACATGTGGAAAAGTGTTTTGTTTATTGTTTTGATGAATTTCAGCTAATTAATATCATGTTAGCATAAAATATATTGTTTTTATATACTTTGAAAACATCTAAATAGCAATTTAAGTAATCATTCGTTACGTAAAAAACATCTTCAAGTAGCATAATATTAAAAAAAGTGCAATTTTTTTTCAAAATATCAAAATTGAAGGCAATTTGGTTTCCTTAAATTGATGCCAAAATTGTTAACCAGTATATTAAACATGTCAGCATTTCCACTTTGGGGATTGAAAAACACATATCTTTGAAATATGCGTTGATTATCATTTCGAAATAATGAAGGGTAGAAAAACTTTTAACGTAATATAGCAGCAGATCCCTACATTGACAATGCCTAAGAGCAGTGATTCGCATTGTAAGCTTCCGAAAATAGAAGATTGTCTAACTCATTACATATATACAGATTATTACACTTTTATACGAATTGAATTGCTACATTAAACCAAATATAAGAATCACACCATGATATTCACTTTGATGAATTCTTTTGGTCATGCATATGTTGACATTATTAGTAACGATGAAAGCTTTGAAAATGCTAACGTCTATTTGGAAACGTTAGCACGAGTATTGTATTTACTGCTTTAAATGATGTGCATTGAATCAATAAAAAGAAAATACATATTAACACTAAAGTTAGTAGTTAAAAATTATAAATATATTTATATTTAGGTCTTTTTACAAATAACATATATTCTAAATTCATAAATGCATTTTATTAATATTTGTGATATATTAATATTTGTGTATTTTATATAGTCAATTTTATGTGTAACATATAAACCACTTTTTCATCAGAAAATTTTGATCGTAAGCAATGGAGAAAAACACTGAAAACTAAAAATTGAATCGTGCGTTGAGAAATAGCGTGTATAAATATTACAGGAATATAGTAAAATTTCTGAAATTTCAGGAAATTTGTGAAATTGTTATTTTACTTAAGGATCTCATAGAACCACTAAATTTAGGGTTTGCGGTTGAGGTAATGGTAAGTGTTATGACTTTTCAAGTACATATTTGGATATTACAGAATGTTCATGAAGTTTTGCTAAGTGAAAAAGGAATTTCACAAGTTCATTGAAATCTAAGTGTTTCACAAAATTCCTAATCCAACAATCTTACTGTAGCATGTATGCGTTATCAATAAAAGATTACTGGCCACAAATATCTTAGAACTTCATTTTCTCAAATAGCAGCAGTTAAATATACTTAAGGAATTTATTTGAGAATAGTCGGAATGATCCCTTTTCCAATGTTTTGAAACATTGTATCTCAAGCAGGTGCAGACTTCATTCACTTGTCATAGATACTAACTGAGCAGAGGCGAAAATAAAAGCGCTGAGCGTTAATGCCGATCTCTGAAATTGTTAATTTTTAATGAGTTGTATTGTGCCGAAAGTACTTCAGTCAAATATTTTCATTATTTCAAATGAACAAAAAGAATATTTATTTTGTCTGCCAATACATGACGTTTGAAACATTTCCTTTAAAATCCTAAAAAATAAGAGCATTTTCAAATACATAAATTGCAATGTTTGAAGAAACACTGAATATATACCCTGTTTCTGAAAAAGCATAGGATGTTTCCATATTCAAATTTGTGTAAATAGTGTACAGTGAAGATTTTCTGGTTTAAGATTTAAATGCTCAAATAAGGAAATAGTACCGGTAAAAAAATTTGAACGGAAGCAGTTCAATCTTATGCATTAATAATTCCCCACATTGTTTTCTTTTTAATTTGTATAGGTATATCTGCAATATATTACAATCCCATGCTAAACAAGTTAAGAAAATATTATTTTATGATAAAATCTTTTTGAAATTTTTGGGAGACCTTCTTTTTTGGCAATTATGTTAAGTACGTGTCATAAATTGCTTTAATCAGAAGAAAAAAACCATTCAATAAACAATTATTGTAAGCAAATTTAAGTTAGTCTACATAATACAATGTTTAAAACAGTCATACACAATCTTTCTCTTTTCCATGACTCATGTTCCACTTGAAAATTTTAAATGATGGCCGACCATGAGACTCCCCAGATGCAGCCTATCCAATTACTTCATAAAGATCCAAAAAATTTACAGAATACACCTTACCTATTGAGGCATTTGTTAAGTCCTTCTAAGTAATGATAATTTAAAATTTAATTAAATTTTCTTGTAGAATATGCAAACCATGTTTTCAGCAATTGAAAATACTTCCATTTACGTAATTACTTTTATTTTATACTGAGACGAGGGATAAGAATTAACTTAATGATTTGGAAAAAGTCTGGAATTGAGAGAAAACTTCATTAGACTATACTTTAACCTCAATAAAAAAGAATTCCTCTATTTTGTAATAAATGCGATTCACGTTACAGGTATTGTTGCAGCTTTAGTTTTAGAAATTCAGTGTACTCTCTCAATCAGCCAGCTGCTAAAAAAATCATAAGATAAAATGGTTCCAACATTAGAAAAATCAATATATTTCAAAAGTTTATGAGACTTTCATTTAAGTTTCAATTGCCTAAAAATAATTTTAAATACTGTTAAGCTTTTAAGCTATTTGATCTTATGTTTAGGAGTATTACCAAATACCGGTGCTCTTGGCTTTGTTTTTATATATTTATCTTAGATTTTAAGTCTAGGGAAGGCATTGTTTTAATGCACATTTAACTCTCTACTAATAAACGCAAGAATAAATAATCCGTAAGAAACAACACCTGCAAAAGGAATGAAATGCGTGATAACTTTAAATCTAAAAATAGAATACATCAATTTATTAATTTGAGAATTTTGTTTTTACGTTATTTTAATAGTTGAAATTTCCCAATATTTTATGTTAAAATTGCAACAGAATTTTTCTGAATATTTAATGTTGTATGTTTACCACTTTAATCTTCTTGTTTAATCTTTGAAAATAACCAAAGTTTCATAATGAGCTATAAAAAATTAATCCATGTACATGGCCTAAATTTATTCAGGTACAATATATTTTATTACTTAAAGCATAAAGTAATTATAATTTATGCAACTCTATTTCTATTTTCAAAACAGTGTATTTCTAAATGAATATATAAATGTAAAATTTATATTTGCTCATTGTTTGAACATATTATAGTGCAATTTATTCCTGAATTCAGCAATAGAGCTATAAGACTGCATTTCGGTTCATAACATTACTTGAACTGAAAAATCGAAATTCTCTTCAAAGTCGAATAATTTATTTTTAATGTAAAAGTTATTTTATAGAAAATTCATTAACGTTTAAAATTCAAACAATGAAGTTCAAACTTTTTTTAAATAATGGCAATATCAAAATGGATAATTTATTTTTAAATATGTGATAATGAACAATAATAATGTTATGGCATATTGCGAAATTTTGTAATAAATAAACGGACTGTGGCTAATTGACCTATTTCATAAGTTTAATAGCCTGCTACTAAGTTATGAACCGATGCAGCAATTTTCACGATTTCTTTTGAAGTACCGAATTCGACTAATAAATTAATCCAATAGCAATATTTTCACATATCATCAATTAGCAAGCAATTTTCAGAATATGTAATAAACGCAGTGATAGTAACTGTTGGTATAACAGTGAATTAAGATCATTAAGACGTATACGTAGAAAGAATGTGAAGAATTATAGATTAGAAACTCCAAACGCACTACTGGAATATGAGTTATCTAGAAATAAATTTCTTATTGAATCACAAAAAGGCAAAGACTTATTTTAACAGTTCAATCAATTCCATGAAGATTGATTCGAAAAAATTATTTTCTCATTTTAGAAATTTGTTTTTAATAGTTTAGATGTAGAACCAATTTCTTGAAAATGTTGACAAAATTTTCAACTCTAACATACAAGGATATTCACAGATTGACATTTTGTAAATTTTTGGATTCTATGCCATCATGATTTATGAAACATGCGCATGCATATATTGTAGCAATGTTGTATAAATTGTTAACGCTTCACTTTGTCAAGAAGTATTCCCAGAGAATGCGAAAACTACTATAGTTTTCTCAATTTTAAAGAGAACTACTAATACCATTTCTGAGATGTCAAGCCATCTTCCAATATCGAAAATAAGCTTCGTTTTAAAAATCATAGAGAGGGCTGCCTTTGAATAAGTATACACGTGTTTTAATGAAAATGACTTGATCGCTCTATACCAGTCAGGCTATAAGAAAGTTTCATTCCTGTGGGACTGCATTATATTGAAAGTCTACAATGATATTATGCTTGTGTAAGATGTTCATGAAAGCAGTGCTTCTGTATTAATTTTATTTTATCAATAGGCAGCATTCGATTCCGTTAATCAACAACTTTTGTTTAAGGTATTCTCAAACTAAGGGATTAGTGGCTGTGCTCTAAAAAGGATTGAATCATATCTTAAAAACAGAAAGGCTACAGTTCACTTTAATGGTGAAAATAATGAGCCATCTAAATTAATCTGTTGGGCGGCCAAGGATATTCCTTGAGGCCACTATTGTATTTTACCTACGCCCCATTTATATCAGAACTATGCATTAGGTTTAAGTTATCTTAGCTGTTGTATGCTGGTGATCTTTAAGTATACTCGTTCGTTCTAAACCATGATAATTCAAGATTATCATTTTTTCCAATTTTTTTATGTCATCGAGAAGGAGTTTTCGAAATACGATCAAGCAATCATTTCGCGCTCAAATAGTTGAATACTTCGATTTATGAATATCTTCCAATGGCGATGCAGCAATGTGTGGTTTTTAATGCAACCACTCTGGGTGTTATTTTTGACAATAGTTTTTCGTTTAAAAAGCATGATACAAAACTTTTCAAAACTTGTTCATCTACCGTGGTATCAAGATTGGACAATTGCAATTCACCTAATTACTTACTGAGCAGGTTGCAAACTATAATAATTATAAGAATAAGAATCGTCTATAGATTGCATAGAGAAATGGGAACAACAACGGGACATATTAGTCGTCATTGGCTACTACTTAGAGTAAGAATGAAGCACAAACTGTGCCTTCTTAAGTGGAAGAGTATATCAGTGGTATGGCGTCAACATATTTGTGCAGTTTTATTAAAAATAAAGGGATGCATTATAATTTGAAAACTAGAGCTTTTGATAGTGATTTACTTGAGGTGTTGCAGACAAGTAAAAAGCACAGCGATGCAGCACTTGCTGTTGCTGTACCAAAACAATATAATATGTTGCCAGATGACCTTAGAAAATATACTGGTTTTGAAAAATTCAAGAATTTGAAGAATTATTTATTTACTAAATTT
The DNA here is from genome assembly GCA_900660155.1 of Hofstenia miamia. Lineage (NCBI taxonomy): Eukaryota > Metazoa > Xenacoelomorpha > Acoela > Hofsteniidae > Hofstenia > Hofstenia miamia. The sequence continues at coordinate 721,706 of CABFPE010000278.1, read as the reverse complement.
GTACATAGTGTATGGAATACTGTAAATCCCAGCTCCTCGGATTAATCCTTGATTAGAAGGCGCGCTATATAAACAAACATTATTATTATTATTATTATTATTATTATTATTATTATTAGCCTTGCATATACATTATTATATACATAGATATTTAAAAAAAGCCATGCACAATAAATAGTGTTTTAATCTATAAGTTTTTTCTAATTATTTATTGTATTTCGTATTCAGAAATTTTTTAAGATTTAAGGAAATGCAATTCTTTGAAAAAGATCTGGCAGGGCGTTAATTGTTACAGTTGGTAATCTGATCTGCGAATCAAAAATGGCTCTAGTGAACGGGGGTGGCAACGTGTCAACTTTTATCGGGTGCGGCTAATATGATATGATATTACGATTTTTTATTAAGCAACTTATAAGATAACATGATGTTGTTGTAAAAATTTTATTGTTTTATTAATTAAGTGCAATGTTACTATTACATTTTAAACACTTTCATAATAAATTCAAATTCGTTTCCATTTTGCAATCCTCAAAAAAATTGCTTTGCTTAACATTAACTCAGCTTAAAACGCTGGTGTTAAGTCCTTGCAAGTTCGTATAGTTCTTACAAAGTGCATGTAAATTTGGCCTTTCAAGTTATTCACGCACTAGTTAACCTGGGTTATTGACACATTAATTTTCACAATTTTCACTCTTGAATACAAGAAGACATTTTGATCAAAGAAATATATCTGTGCAATTAGGTAAACGATTATTTTTGACAATAAATCTCATTATAACATTGGAATAGAGTTTCCGTTTTGTTGAAATATTTGTAATTTTCATTTTCAATTGACACACGTTAAACTTTACTACAGGTAAAATGTTACTAGGCAGCAGTGTACTTCGAAGTATTACATAGTGATATCTAAGCATTTACAATTCTTGGCCTGCAAGTGCTATATTTAAAGCATGTAGTGCATGAATCCTTTTTTCAGCTTATCTTTGTTACCCGAGTTTTCATACATCTGAAATCAAAAGAACTGTCCTTTCACATGTATTGCACCAAACAACATATAGTTCATCTCTTTAAATGATTCAAAAGCAATCGATTTTGAAATTTGGTAATTAACGAGTTCTTCCACTGCATGCTTCAGGTAACTGCGTTGATATGATGAAATCAATTGGTTTGCATGATGTAAGTAGCAATCTCCATTGCTAATAAATTTGATAAAAGCAATGTCTTATGTAATTGTTTAGCAAAAATGCTTTAACTAGTGTAATATATGTCGTCCCCTTAAAATCAAAAGGTCTTAAATGAATTTTTTGTAAATTTAATGGTAATGTATCAAAACGTTCTTTGTAATACTATTTCCATAAGCACAATGTGATTTATTCAATTTTTCCTTTTAATAGTTATGGATGGTTTGTTAAAACAAAATTTAGCTCAAAAGCATTATAAATGAACAGAATTTTCTCCATCAACACAATGTAGTTCCAACATTATGTAGACTATATTGATATATATGTAAACGCCTATTTATATTTTAACTTTTTCTAGCAAAAATTGTATGCATATATTGACCATTTAAAGTGTTCACATATGCATAAGTTAAACAGTATATATTTATTAATTTCTTAAGTCCAAAAAAATTATTTTTTAACCTTTTTTCCTTGCAATTATGTCTAAATTCTAGTGGAAATTTTAATTTCGGAATAAGAAATAAGATGAATAAAGCTATATATGTAAGAAGTGTCATCTAGATTTTATATATATATATATATATATATATATATATATATATATATAT
>CABFPE010000278.1:700662-714989 GCA_900660155.1 Hofstenia miamia | reverse complement strand
CTGCTTAAGCTCTTCTCTTATTATTATTATTATTATTATTATTATTATTATTATTATTATTATTATTATAGATATATTGAAAATTTTCAAATTTTATATAGCTAATGAAAGCTGTATTTTTTGATTTTACTCAATTTTTTTAAACGAAGCTGCCTATGACTAGGTTGTGGAAACGTGTCAAAAAAGTAGACGGATAGAGACAAGTTGTTGTCTATATTAGACGAACCAGTTCGGTGTTAGATTGGGTCGGGTCTTATTTAAAATAGTATTGTGGAGGAACATTCACTGATATAAGGAATATTTGATTCTGTGAAATTCTTAAGTTATTTTTGTATTTTTATTGATTTTAATATATTTTTATTGATAATTTTCGTAATCTTTCTTTGCTTGTGTTGCTCACACACAGGCAGTTAAAACTACGGTTCATGAAAAAGAAGAAGAATTTGAGAGGGAAAGAGAAAGAAATGATGTTGTTCAGGATATCTTTCAACAAGAATGAGCTGAGGGAGCTGGACAGTAAAACTAGGAAGGTACTAGCAGCAGAGAGGGCTTTCAACTTAAATGGAGATATTGATAAATTGTACATGGCAAAACATAAAGGAAGGAAACGACTGCTAAATGTGGAGGAAGCCGATTTATTATCTAAAAATAAAATTTTAGACACTTATAATTAATGGCTAGCGTACAAAAAGCATGATAATAAAACATTGGGAATAAGAAAATAACATTTTTAATTTCTTAAATGTTAAAATAATGAAGAATTTAATATTTTTGATAACTGGAATATACAAGCAACGACCAGATACTGGCCTGCGAATTTTCATTCAAGTTCTCTAAGATGTAAAGCATCCTTAATTGATAGAACAATACAAAGAATATTCGATATCACATGCTCCTATAGAAATATACACCAAGAAATTATCAAATTGAAAGCAGACTTACGAAAAAAGAATACCCAATCAATTTTATTAAAGGGATTGTGGACTAAGCTATAATGTAAAAATTTTAAGGAATATCGAAGCAAAGCATCTAAAACTCATTCAAGTATTTTAATTAGATCATTTCAACCAAATTTGAATACCAAAGAAGAGTACATACACAAATGGTTACTACCAATAATTTAGATTTAGTAAAATATAATACTATAAAATCAAGTAAATTTGATGCAATAATTTTGTAAGAAAACTTAAGATGACTTTCCAAGTCGAAATACATCTTTTGAATGTTTTTATTAAAGTTATATGTTCGTTGCCTGAATACAGTCATGGCTTATTTTGAAAACTTTAACAATTGAGTGCTTTTGGTATGTATTCCAACTTTCTGCTTAAACACAAAAACAGAAATACAAGAATCCTCTCCAATTGCATCTTCTATCAAGAAGCTCATCAACATATATTCAATGAAAGTAGTTTCTGAATTTCGATCACATGCTTATATTTATAAACGAAATCAACTAAGTGTGGCGTCAGAGATATAGCTCAAGTAAAAAAAGTGGCCACTTTTCAAAATTTGACTATCATTAGTTTTCACACTAGATGGCACTAGCACAATTAATAGTTCAAAATATTGCCAAATACTCGAGGTATTTGTACCATACGCAACCTGTTTATATACCGATTCATGGATCTTAGAACAAAATGAAGTACCTCGAAATGGACAAAAGAATTTTTTACCAATTATAAAATTCAAGTTATGCAATGGCCACCGAATTCGTCAGATCAACTACCCAAAGAGAACGTGTTGCAGATTCTGAAGGATTGCATGCAATTTCATAGAAGCTCACACTAAATTTTTTTTATTATGGTAATTGCAGGTAAAGAAACAAATGGCATTCGTCAAATATGGCAAGGTGAGACCATTTGCAGTTGGTGAAACTCTTCCTTGACTGCGTGGAAAAGTTTTGAGTAAATTATGGTATCGGGAAAGGCTAGACTCATATAGTCAAATGCAGTTGGGTTATGCTACGCCATGCTATGCTAAAACTATGGGCATGCTACTCTCCACTATATAGGAAGCCCCAGAATAATGGAGGATCACATTTTAATCAATATTGATTTAGAACGCCTACAACGCGATTGACAGACAACATTTCTTAAATATCATTGATAAAAACCAGACAGGGATCCATAATTTCTCTGTTTCTGCATATGGATGTGCACCAAATTATATTTTGACTGCCTTATTTTATATTCAATTACTGGTGTGCAACAAGTTGATCCAGAAGGCCTACACATTTTCTGTCATTTAATAATTAATTTTATTGCATCACACAGTCTGAGTTGAACAGAAATATTGATGATGAAGCAATTGAGATTGATCTAGTTAAATTTTCTTGGACAATCGTCATTGGAAAAATGCACCATGATCAAATGTATAATGAAGATTGTCCTGGAATTTGCATAATTCTCATAAGTAAATTAAGTGTTCTTGGTGCAGGCATTAGATCAGATTCTTTTTGGAAGTTTTTCGAAAGAAATCACAATGAACTGTAAATTCTCTAAGACAGATTAATGGATCTAGATTCTCATATTGCTTTTTACTTGCAGTAAAATGTATTGGCATTGTACAGTTTTTGTGCTCCTCCACATTCTTGATTTTACTCAATTTGAGAGTACGATGCTCTCATCAATGGTCTACTTGAATGTATTAACAACGTCAATTTCTCAGATAATGCCATTGTACAAGCTTGTCTTTCAGTTTCCTTGTGTGGTTTAGGTATACCTTTAACTCATATTCTAGCATCCAGTTGCTTTCTTGTTTCTGGGGCCAAATGTGAAGACTTGATATCCCCTGTGTTTGAAGAAGCGCATGTGTTAGGTATCTCATATGAAGAAATTGAACAGTCTGAAATTGAACGTAATCTCTTAACATTGCTCAGCATTTCAATTCCACTTTTTTAACTGTAATTTGTATAATTTTTATTGTGGCGTTAGATATATTCAATATTTCTGAAATGTCATTTGTTGTGCAGGTAGATACAACTCTTAACTTCAAGGATAAAAAATTTTGCTCTAGCTGTTATATTAATGGGGTACCTGAGTCAAAGCATTTCTATACTTTTTCAAATGGAAATTCCAGTGTTTCGAAAGTTTGACCTAATTCTGTTGTTGCAAATCTTAAATCTAAAAAATTTCATTTATTAGTTAGATAGACACATATCTTAGCTTCAAAATCAATAAAAATGTTTGCATTAGCTATTATTCTAATGGGGTCCCTGAGCTAAAATATTACTTCTATATACGTTTTCAAAGGAAAATGTCGGTGTTTAGAATGATTGACTTAAATTCGTTGTTAAAATTTAATCATATTGAACTTTCGTTCTTTGCATTTTACTTGACATATTTAGAATTCAAATAAGTCAAATTTCAATTAAATCTGATCCTACAAATGATTGTGCCAACAATACGTTGCAAGGGACATTTGAATCATGTCCATAGTTCAGTATGAATTCATTCGAATATAGGAAACCTTCTGCTGAAATGACCAATATTATTCAATTTAATACTTTTTTAGTCTCTATTATTATATTGAATTGTACAAAATTTGCATATAATTCAAAGCTTTACAAACATGTATATATTTCAGCTGTAATTAATATTTTTATCAAAATAAACAGTATATTAAACTGCTTTTTTTGCTTATTAATTTTTTCTAATATTGAAATTTCGACTGATTTCAGTTATTTCAAGATAATACATAATTTTTTGATTGGTAGATTTTCGCCTAATTTTATTTTTTGAAGGTACTAACAGCATTTTTAGTGTCAACAATTACTAATGATATTAATTACTTTTAATTGGAGTGATATTAATTTCAATATTTCCAATAAAACCTTGAGTTTTTAGTAGTGAAATGCAGAATTATACATATTTGGCACGAACCAAAATGAAATGAAATGTGAATCATAATTTTTCTAATCTAGGAAAACTATAATTTAAATAATTTTATGTGTATTAGCATTTTTTTCCAGGTTGTATTCAACAAACTTTTACATGTTCTTAATTAATACTGACTCTGTTTTTCCATACACTGTCTATTCTCTTAAATTTCAGTAACCACTAATTACTCAAAAACTCATGCAGGTCAACTTCAGGCAAACGCAATAATTATTCATACAAGCAGAGCATTTGTGTGAAACGTTTTTCAAGCTTTCAATATAAAAATATGATAAATTTTTCTCTGTAGCCTCACATTTCGTCATTACATTTGCTTTGAAGAAAGCAAAAAGTAAATGATAATATCAATAATTTAGCAAAAGATATTAGGATTTTACATGTAATGAAGTAAAACAGATTTTTAGAAAGGCTGGATATCAGAGTAAGAAGCTTAGAAAACCATTTAAGCTAAGCATAACAATATATGTTGCTTTCAACGTACTTTAAACAATTGATTATTAAAAAATAATTTTGTATATTATGACTAACATCATCATATTTAAATGCAATTTATACAAAATCAACATTTCTAGTAACCAAAGAGATATTAATAATTGCTATTTCTTGTTTTATATAATACTATAATATACAGGGTGTTTCAAAAGTTTTGGAAACATAACGATTTTTAATAACTCAAAACTACTAGAAGTTGAAAAATAAAATGGGTACCATTGGAAAGGTTAAAGTTTCAAGTTTTTTGGGGAATATTCAAAGTTGCTCAATATGAGCACTATTTGTCACACGGCAGACATCTAGTCGATAGACCAACTTGAGCTTGTAAGGTACCATTTGCAGTCGTTTCCTTAAGACACGCCAGACAATTGTTGGAGCAAACTGATGTTCCTTGCTGGCTCTTCTCACTGATTTACGGGGGCTCCGCTGAAAGGCTGTTCGAACTTGCTCAACTTCATCTGCATCTTCTGAAGTTGAAGGGCGACCAGTTCGCTTACTTGGGCACAAACACCTATCTTTCACAAATTTAACACGCCATCTGACAATGGATTTCCTTTCAGGGGCTTCTTTTTCAAATTTCTTGAAAAATGCACGCTGAACACGTGTCCACGATTCAGTCTGTGCAAATTGAAGGACGCAAAATACCTTTTCTTGTTGAGAGAACGCGATCACCGCACCTGGAAAGATAAGACAACAATAATTTGTATGACCAAAAACTTGGTTGCACAAGCTTTAAAATGGCACCAGTTTCATTTTTCTAACTAGAATAGTTCATGTTCCCAAGATTTTTGAAACACCCTATACAGTACCGGCATTAATTGTTCGGACAATGGCAATGCTTGGCACAAGCGATAGGTTACTGAACCTCAATTAACTTTGTTTTACCGTCCTTTCATGACAAATATATGCAAATTTGCTTACTTTGTTCAATTTGGAACGGTCAAAAGAGTTCGGACGGCTTCTTTGCGCCGTTAATGCTTATCATTGCGCCCAAAACTCGCATTTTAGTCATTTGTTATTACTTTACCTGCAATTTTCACATTATTGTTGAGTACCAATGCCTGGAAAAACGACGCCTGATGACATTCGCAAGTTGATTATCGAACACCATCAGAAGGTATGTCTGTGCGCAAAATTTCCACGCTGCTGGAACCTCTAAATCCACTGTCACGGATAATATTTCACGTTTCACGTGTTACACCAAAACAACGTCCAGGGAGACGTAAAAAGACGATGGAATGAAATTGGGCAGATGGCAATGTCATAACAGTACGCACCGTCCTTCGTAATTTGCTAAAATATGGTTTATTTGGTCGAGTGGCTGGAAAAAAACCTTTTCTTACAAACAGCCAACGACTTCGTCGACTTAAATTCACCCGCATTCACAGCCAGAAATCTGTTGAATTTTGGAGTCAGGTTATTTTTTCTGACGAATCAAAATTTGAACTCTTTTCTAGCTGGCGTCCGTTCGTACGGAGAACTCCTGGAAAGGAAAATTATATTATGCTAAAATATATCCAGAAAACGGTGAAATTTGTTGGAGGTTCACTGATGGTCTGGGGTTTCATATTAAGCACCGGTCTGAGGAATGTCACAAAAGTGGACTCAAGTGTGAATAGTCGAGTTTATATCGAAATTTTGCGTGAAAATTTACTACCTTACATTGGGGGGAGACACAGTATTTCAACAAAATGTAGCTCCTGCACACAGATCAAGGGTAACAAAGGAATTTCTGGAAGAAAGTAATCTCTCAGTTCTAGAAAACTGGCCTAGACAAAGTCCAGATCTGAATGTAATCGAAAATTTCTGAACTATTCTGAAAAACCATGTTTCCGAAACTCAGCCTAAAAACCTGAATAAGCAGTGGGAGGCAATCGAAACGAAATTTCATGAAATTCCTGACGATTACACCAAAAAACCACACTTCCATAGAATCAGAATTTGTAAGTGTTGTGCAAAACTTTACTAAGCAACTTCAGTAGATTGCAAACAAATACTAACAATTATTTGTTTCGATTTTCAATGTTTGCAGCTAATAAAGCGAGTAGTATTGGAAAACAAACAAAAAATTGTTTTGTTTCAAAATTTCATTCTGAATGTTTCAAAATCGATCTGCTACCTAGTTAATTGCTTGTGATATCAGTAAAATTTTATACTATATAAAAATTTTTGCCTGTGAATTTTAGCTTTATTTTGTGAAATATTATTCCATGTGTCCTACATACATTTTTCCATCATTAACCATGTATTACATAGATACATGGACGAAATTTAAAATATTGGAATTATGAATGGCTAACAAATTTCGACTAGGCATATATTACCAAGCCATAAAAGGCAACCATGCCACGTGACGAATTTATAAATTAATATTTTCAATAAATATGGAATTCTCTAAATATTTATGTGATAGCAAAATTATTTTCAAATTGTAAACGTTCGCTCAGCACATATAACTCTCGTTTTATGTTAACACAGCGTAACAAAGAAATTATTTCAGTTGATATATTATTCTGCTGACAAAGTGAATGATTCAGTTATCGGAGTTTAGTGTAGCATAATCCTTCTTATTCTTGTTGCTATTATTGGAAATCAAGAAACAATTATAGAATAAGAATGAAAAGGAATGATTAACTAACCCAACAATTTCAGATTGATTTAATTTTGTACGAACAAGCGCTTGTCGCCAAAATGTTTGACAAAAATCTGATGATGATTGGCTCCTCGTTAATTTTAGTTAACCACGCAGACGATAAGGTGTGAGAAAAAAAATTACTAGGCGACAGGTACTTGTTTCCTTATTAATTTAGAATAAGCATGTTTGTAAAAATTCGTATAAAAAGCTACAAAAGGGAAAGGATAGTTGATGAAATAAATTCTTCAGAATTACATTCTTTTGATTCATTATTTCGACTTGGTTTGTTAACAGAATGCAAAGCTAAGCGGGTTGTTAATAGAAGGGTCCGGATACACCATTGAGAACGATTCAAGGTTTGAGTTCCCGACCATGAAATGCAGATAGGTTAGGTATAGGATTAGGGTTTTATATTCACGCTTAGCTTGCTATCTTTCATTATTGTTTTGCATATAGTAACAAATTCGAGAAAGACTGTTTTAGCTAAACGTAGCATTAATCTTATATTATTTTAGATCCAAATTGTAAACTATAATCGACCGATAAGAGACCATAGTGAAATTAAAGTAATTAGTAGTTGCCCTAGTAAAAAAGTTTGCAAAATGTTGATAAAATCCAAATAGTGCCAAATTTTTGGATTTCATTTGCAAATCCGTTCCAAATATTTGACAAGTTTTCCAAGGATTTGGTAAATGTTTGCCTAACTTTCCAAATTTTTTGCTAAGCCATTTTATAAAATGTTTCATTAAACATATAGCCAATTAAAATTATACATACGATTTAATTACCTTCAAACTTATCTATTTAAAATAGTAGTCAATCAGACTGCTTTTACAGTATACATTATAGCGTATACAGCTGTAATACAAACAACCAGTACTGATTGAGCAGTAGTCTAAAGGTTTAAACTACCTCCATATAACAAGAAGCATTGACATGTCATTCAGTATCAAAATTTTTCGTTACCGAAACATTGACAATTAAAACAATTTTGCTTGTTTATATTCCATGACAATATAAGCTCAATAATTTGGCCACTATGCATAATTTAGACATTTATAATTATACTAAATTTAAATTATTTTTGGCATGAACATTAAAAAAATACAAAGACATATATGTTATTCTTTACTTTCAAGGAGTGCATAAATTCTTCTTATATATAAATATTTTAATTTTTTTCAATTTTAATCAATGAATAGTTAAAATTTTAAAAATTCTCGAAATAGTCATGGCTCACGACATTTATATAGAGCACAAGCAATATAACTCTATTACTAATGTGAAGCATGCAATTGTGAATTTGTGGGAAAAACTTCTATTTATGCAATATTTTCCAGTTGAAAATTGCAATGAAGAATCCAATTTTACATTGTTTTCGAGTAAGTTGCAGCAAGGCTTCCATTGAAATTGAATTGAATTTATGAAAATATTATCATCATTGTCTTCTTATTTTACGTAGCAATCTAAAATGATTGTTTTGGATATTTTTACCCAATACTCTCTATGTGTAATTCCTACCTATTCCAACAATGAAATTTATCCTAAAAATAAAATAAAATATATATTTAATAAACTGTTCCTAATTCGGGTTGCACACTATATTCACATTCACTTAAATATTTCGTTTAAGATCCTACATGACTTAATGTATTTTCTTTATTGCTAGTGTACATGTATATTCATAATTAATACACGATTTATCATATTTATACAGATTGTACATGAATGGTTTCACTTAAATTACAACAATTTAAGTTGAAACTTTTGTTTCCTGTGCCTACAGAAGCAACAGTTCTGCTGTCATGAGGGATATAATTATAGTTTTTTAACCCTAGAAGCTATCAGATAAAAGTGTCCTATTTGAAACGCAATGTATGTAGTGTTTACCAAACAATTGCGGGTTAAAGGCGTCTTTCGACTGATCGAATAAGAATGAACTCCCCAATAAACAATAAAACGTCTTATAACACGTCTTAAATAATAATAATTTTGTGTATAATAAATTTAGAAACAAATTTTCGAAGCATCGTTAAAAGATATATTGTCAATAAACTTTGTTCTTGTTAACAAGCAATATTCAATTAGTGCTAAAGCTTTGCATAAATTATTCTTATAATAACTTGAATATCTAAAGCACCGATTGCTCGTGTTGATTTCATTTGACAATTGCAATGGCGGAAATTTAGTTCACATTATTCCTCATGCTGGCTTAATTTGACGTATTCAATATTGAAAGCGCCTGTTTACATGGTTTCTTTTTGCTGATATTTATCAAACGATATAAAAAATAATAGGCTAACGTCAGTCATTTACCTAACCTATTTAACACAAACCAGGTGTTTGCTGTAATTATTGCTGGTATTTAAGCGAAAAGGCCAAATATTATAAAGAAAGCCCCAGAAATTTTAGGTAAAAGAACGCGGTTTACAAAGTGACATTAGTTTTTCATATAAATGTTGTATTCTTGCAGCCTTAGTGGGGTAGTACACTATATATTGTTTAGCGCTAATTTCTAAGGTAATATACATGCATGTGTATATATAAAAATATATATATATAAATACATATATATATATATATATATATATACATACAGTATATATATATATATATATATATATTAGAGAGTGACATCGTGTACCTGATAAACCCGATCGTGTACAAAGATTAGATTTATTATTTATAAAATATTGATGTTATTCACATCTTGAACTGAGAAATATCCAAGACGTTAAGTAATACCAATGAATTGCTGTTGATGTTAATGATCATTTGATTGGAGAAAGATAGACAACGTCAAATCAAATTCAACGTTTCAGGTAGGGTTTGCCTCATATTGTCACTCTATATATATATATATATATATACATGCAATAGCAATCTGCCTTTATGCGGTTAGTGCATAAGCAAAATATTATGTTAAATGATATCTGTCTCTGACAGCCCACTCAATATTTATACAGTTTATTCTTATATATTACATGTGGCAGTTATATTTTGAATTGCGCAAGTTCATGTTAATGTGCGTATTCCGATTATTCAATTAACATTTTTAATGTCTGCTTTTGCTTTGGAATCTGTGGGGAGTTTATATTAGGAATCTATTGAATTCGTCAAACGATTTCATCATAATCAACAAATGTAAACGCATTCATGCACTATTGAATTTGCTTGACAAAGAGTCACTGACCATTAAAAACCGGACCAAATTGTAACAAACATTTGGAAATTGTTTAGAAAACTCTTATGAATAGCCTAGAAAGAGCTTAAAATTACATAGATAACATTTAGTAATGGTTTAGAAAATGTCTAGAAGACGTCTAGAAAACGTTTAGAAACCGTCAAGAAGACGTTTCTGAACACCAGAGGTTGGCTACTTGGGGATATTATTGTAAATTGGACACATTATCCACTACATGTTTGACTTGGATTTATATAAGAACAAATAGCAATGAAACGTAGAAGACTGACAAAACAACTAACCCAGTTGAAAAACCTTTTAAAATTTTGCAGAAACTTAAATTTGTATTAAAATTTTTGAATAAATTGCAGATCTTTAATCAAAAGTAATTTTGTATTTTAAGATCGTTAGAGATACACAATTCTTGTATAATTCAAAGAAATTACAGATCCTTAAAGAACATAATTTTTTACATTAAAATACATGTATATTTAAAGAAATATAATTGCTCTTAAAAATCAAAGAAATTGCCGATAAAAATTTGCTGTTGAAAAGTTAAGATTTAGTAGTGATGTTAGTGATCAGTTGTGTTTTCAATCGCTCTGATAGCTTACAAGTTGTTGATGTCACAAGAAAACTTGTTTGCTAATATTGTTAAATGTAGCACATGCAAAGATTTTATTGCCAAGGAATCGAAATTCCCTTACCTGTTTTTATTGTAAAACTGCTTTACACTTAAGTAAAAAATGTACTGGTTTTTCAATCCCGTGTTTAGAATCTATACAGCAATATTACAAACACTTCTTACTGGCAGGGCCTTTTTAAGCGGGGGAGGGCGACTAGGTCATGGCCTAAGGCCCCGCGCCCAAGGAGCTGCTATCATTTCACTCAGAATACAGTCTAAAATTGGATAAAACATAGTGAGTTGAAAATAGTCCAAAGGAGTTTCACTTTCAAGAAGTGTGTCACTGTTACGATGTTCAGATGAAAAATGTTACATGCTGTCTAGTACAGGCTGGCTATGCTTTCGTTTTCTTGTAGATAACATATGCAAATCAATGTCTTCTTTTTCACATAGGGTTTTCACCAATTCCCAAATTTGATGAAGTATTCGTCACTTCTTATTTCTTTAAGAAGATTGATGTTCTTTGTCACCAATGTCGTTGCCCTAGAAATTTCCATTGTTTCAGATTGAAAAACCTGTGAAAGAGGAGCAAGTTGTGTGAATATATTAGCACAAGGATGATAAACCGACACAAAGATTGTGGGCGTTTTATAATTTGCAAAAGACCATTAACTTCAGTTTTGTGTATAGTCTTTGTATCAGTATCTGAAATGCGGACAAGTGTTTTCAAAACATGCGAGAAACGAACGATTGTGTACAAGGGTTATTATCCGTTCACGAAGATTCCACTTGTGTTTACATACAAAGCCCGCACTAAATCTTTCTCCAAATGTGAATCTCCCAATTTGTCTCAGTAAAAAGTCCATATATCTTACACAGATGCTAAGATGTTCCCCCAAGCTATCAGTACATCCATCAATTATTAGAGAAAACATACCAGATTTGTCAGTCTTACAAGATATGCGTTCTAGTATGCAAATTGACACTTATTCAATCAGAGCATTTTGAGAGTCCACTGAGAGATAATTGCGATTTTTTGGCAGCCTATTCAAACGATAGTTAAACGAAGTTGATCCAATTTTCACCAAATCCTCTATTCCTTAGAAGTTTACTCCAAATATTTTGGAGAAATCTTCATTGTGCCCTCTCAGTGCTATATTCATTAAAGCACATTTGATGATAATGCGAAAAAATGATTTTATTTACTCCCTGTTTTAAAGTATGGTCGTTCGTTGGAAGTATTCTAATGGATCAGCTGCATTACCTGATTTTGCGGTTGACTTGTACATTTGCAGTACAACAACACTGTGTCTATGATATTTTGTATCCGCATGTTTTTAAAATTTTTTCTGACTTTTTCCAATCATTACAGCCAATAACTGTAAATTTTTTGTCTCTATTGCCAAAGTTCTTATAGAATATTCAATAAATTAATATATTTCATAAAAAGCTATATTAAATGATCCATTTTGATTACCAAAAAGAGTTTTTGGGAAATTTTGAAGCCGTGGTTGGTGCATTGTGTCATCAACATGTTGTGCTAACTCGTTTGGAATATCTGGCATTTGGACAGGTAATTCAGAAGAATTACTAATACCACAATTTTATGACGGTACTGAAGTAATATGATTATCTCCGCTACCATTTTCTTGAGGATTTCTTCTTACAATAAATTTTACCATAATCACCACAAAATAAATTTCTCAAAAATTACAAATAAATTAAATGAAATTTCCATTCAATACCGTTAAAAATAACAAGAACTATCAAGCTTTGGCGTAACACCCAACCTTGGCATGCCACGAACTATAACAAAACTAGCAAAACATGTGAATTATAACAAATAATGATTACAAAAACATAAAAATTTCAAGATATCTTATTGGTTAAAAATGTTGATAGTGATTAGTTGAAAAATATTAATCAAAGATAATGAACAGTTAAAAGATTTTGTAAGAAAAAAACGTGAAATGCTTCTTTCTAACACGTTATTCAAAGCAATCAACTATACAAAAAAAATTAATAAATTTTTCATCGTATTATCCAATATATATAAAAATGCTTCGAAATGAAAACTTGGATAGACGGCTTGATATTAAAACTGGGAAGGCTAAGCCCCCAATAGCCCCTATTAAGCACGATCCTAGTGAATCACCTTCACCATTCCCACGTATAAATTTAACTGATTATAAACATTTCAATAATTCATTCAAGAAAAATAGAACTAAACTGGACTAAAAATTTATTGACAATGAATTTCTTATCACATGGTTTGCTTTCAATAACAATTTACAGGTATACATAAATCACTTACGGGTCTACCAATTCTTTTCTGGATGATCCGACAATCACCAGAATTTTAAATTAATATTTTAGCTTACTTTAGTCAAAAGTCAGGTGATCAACTCTCTGCCAAATACCTTTTTGTCATTATTTTGTGAACTGATTTAACAAAATTGCTAATATATGTAAAACTAAAAAATCACTAATCATTATTCTAATTAAAATTGATTTAAATGTAGACTTTTCAAAAGAAGCGCCTTTACATTTGCACCCTTTTATCGGAAAATAAGGCAGGCAGGAATGCCTTTACACTTGCATTGTTTCACACACATCTTAGCGCTAAGATTTACCCAAGCCATAACCCAAATGTTATTCTAGAATAAATATGAAAATTTGTTATTAATACCAGTTGTAATTATAAAATATTTGTAATATGCTACTATTCTTATAAAATTAGTGACCTAACCACGGGCTGTTGTTTACTTACAAAGCAATTATAAGATTTTGCAATGTTCATTCAATTACACAGTGCTTTTTCTGTCACATCTTTTCTCATAATTATTTTGATTACATAATTCAAAATGTATTGGCATTCATTGGTCACTCTGCCATAGTAAGGAAGATAGTACAATGGGTGCGTTCGCGCAATCCACCGGTTTTGCACTCAGCGTCAACTAGAGCATTCGCGCATCCACCGGTTTGCATTTTCAGTGCCCACTGAAAGCCAACTGTAAACAGCGGAAGGGTTTGTTTATTTAACAATTAAATTTCATGCACACTACATTCGCGGTGGCAGCGGTAGTCAACCTAATTTACTCTTATCCAATCAAATGTTGCTTATTAAAAAGCTCGTTTCTTATTCGCCTATTACTAAGACGATTTTACCTAAAGATTAGTATTTAGCACCTATATAGTTTTTTTGCATACCAATATCACTTTAATCCAATTTATAATAAATACTCGATCTCTGGTAAATATAACCCGGAACTGTACACTTTGGTACGTGTTTTACAATGCTACTTCAATGAAAACTCGAAGTTTGTATTAAAATTAATTAATTAGGTTCGGCTCGGCTCGTACATAAAATCATTGAATATTTTTTAAAAATATTGGGCTCAAAGAATTTTTTATACATAGCCCTTCCTATTGTTTAATAAACATTTCTTAAATAAGATTGTAAGAAAGGCATACTGAATGAAAAAATAAGAAGAA
>CABFPE010000278.1:648464-686468 GCA_900660155.1 Hofstenia miamia | reverse complement strand
CCTACTGCTAAGGTGATTGTACATTTTTGATGACATTTCTAAACAAAGTTATATTAACATTTTGCCCAAATATTTATTTAGTCTTTGATGAGAAAAATAAATGCTTCACTTATAAACACACATATATATATATATATATATATATATATAAATTTTATATATATATAATATATATATATATATATAAATTGACTGCAAGGTTTAAGTATGTACCATAAACACACTTCTAATAAATGAAAAGAGAAACTAATTCCACTTCCATAATTAAAATGTAAAAATAAGATTACCCTTTGAAGATTTCTTTTTATACACAAATCCAAAAGCAAATTGGAAATATGTTCCAATAATACTCCAGATTTGTAGACAATTAAACGTGTGTAGCAAAGCAACAATGAAAAGTTGGTTAATATTGAAAATTAAACATTTATTAGTTAGAAACCAAATAACAATTTGAGAACTGCAGATTGGTTGCATACATATTGACTTCAACAACTACGTTCATATAATGGTAGCAAAAAATTAGCGAAAAGTAATTTAAGTGAAAATGCTTAAAATTTAGCATAAACGTGAAATTTAATATATTGTGCATTAATAGGTATAAATTAATTACAATAAGAAATTTAAATAACCAATATGAAAGATTGTGTGAAACTGGACACAAATCTGACTTTGTATAATTATAATTTCAAAAGTTTATATAGGTTTATTAGGCTATAATTAGATGCAACTAATTAACTGAAATTGAATATTTTCGAGAAATAATAAAGGTTATGCCGTTTATGCAGCTTATTGTTTTATTAGAATCTCATGCAAAGTCAAATAAATGTATTGATTTAATATTTTCGCTAATTTTTGTTTGCCTACACTGAAGTAAGTGGAACAAAGCTGTCCCCATTTTAGGCTTTGTAAATGTTTATATTAAATTATTTTTTTTTTAAAAATACAAATTATAAAAACTTTTTTGTCTAAAATTTTAAAACAATTAGTGAAGCATATTTAATTATGCAAAATTTAATATACGTATTTATTTTAAAAATAGAATACTAATGGGACAATCGTTTAAATAAAATTAGTAGAATATATGAGTAAAATCTTATTTTTGTAAAAAAGATTAACAAATATGGTATTTTACAGTCCAAATCTTTTTAGTTCATTATCGCCGTTCATTTTTTTAGATTATTATTTTGCACTCCAGGATGTATATATTATGTTTGTTTGAATTTCAGCTTTTTCAGGACAGTATTAAAATACGTTTCATTTAAATGGAAGAAATCACGGATGACAAAGTGATACTTTATATTATTACAAATATGGTACGAAATCTTTGCTGAATTTGTGTTTCGCAGAACAATTGTGGTTTTGAATAGATAGGTTGTTGAAATGAGATTCTATATATATATATATATATATATATATATATATATATATATATATATATGTAATGGCCCCCTTTCAGCATACCCCTGATGGCATCATGAGTTGAGAACTGTGAAAATTGGGAATTTGGCTTTCTGGCAAGTTGATTGTTTGCCATACCTCTTAATCATGTTTAAATTTGTAAAATTTGCATTGTAATTGCTAAAAATATTTTATATTTTTTGTAAATACGGATCATTTGCTTTTGTTAAATTTAGAAAACTAATACTGTTGTTTTATTTGATATTAGATTAATAATAAAAACAGTGGATTTCAGAAATTCAGGTGAATTTGAGTCAACATTGTTTCTTCGAATTTCTCTTGACAATAATTATTTTGAAGAAAATAATCATAGTCAAATCAACTATATTGGTTGTACGGAACATTCACAAGTAGTTCTCAATATATGTGTGGAGTCAAATTTAACAGATTGGTGCTGCATTGATTAAAACCACCAATCGATTACTGCCCTATTTGAGAATATTTCTTGATGGGTAATGTGACAAACTTTTAACAGAATATGTTAACACTCAGTAAGTTTGCAATATAAAAGATTCAACAAAACACTTCAAATCCAAATTTAAATTTTTTGTAATGTGGTAGATTGCATCACTTTTTCTTTTAATGGTTTTATTTTTTCTAAGCAAAAATAATAGACAAATAATCCGGAAGTTGCAAAGTTGACGAATAAGTAATCAAGAAATTTTCACACTCCTAAACCTTCTCCATCGAGGAAAGAAGCTGAGTTTAGATTCTCGAGTGCAAAACCTTGTAGCCTCTCCATTCCGTATCGGATATAGTTTGCAGATGCTAACTAATTGAAACAAATTTATAACCTATGAGGAGAAATTATATAGAGCTCAAAAGGTTTTTTAGCCAAAAGCTACAAAATATTATTTTATTGGTGTATGTCATTACAAATTTCGAAATATACAAAGGCACTGATTTAGAACCAATATCATTTTCTCAATAATGCATGACAAAACTATGTAAAAATGCAACCGACAGATGCTGGAAACCTCATTTAATTTTTTACCAAGATATTATAACATCAAAAAGTTGGTCAAAAAAATGTCTGTAACATATCTGAATTATAATACATAATCAAATTTAATGTGATGAATTATTGACTAAAATGTTGTAGTTCCACATTTTAAAAATCATTATGCATGATTGTGATTCATCAGTATAGTGTACCTTTTGCTGTTCGCATACGCCAGTCAGTTTAAGGTTAAGAAATAAAAAACCTGAGAAGTTAAAATTTTTTTCAATTTTATTTTGCATAAGCACTTGAAACAACAATGTTAGGCCCGTTGCACACTGTCGTTAAGGTAACCTTAACTTAAGCCTTAACTGCAGTGTACGACGGTATTTCTTAAGTTAAGGTTAAAATCGAGGTGCACGTTTTCGTTAAGTTAAGGTTTGTAAACAATCTCATAATTGCCTACTTTGAAACACAAATCATGGATCTCTTTGGCTATGCTGCAGAGACCCATGCACAAATGTTTGAATTTGATAAGCATTATTGTTAGTTTTTTAGACTAATAGCATTCACAATTATTTAATAAATTTAGTTGAAAATGTACCTTAGGTCAGTAGGAACATTAGAACCTTTATATCAAATTATATTTGAAAGTTAAATCTAAACATAAAACATGTTTGTTCAGAACAAATGCTAGTTAAATTACATGTAGTAATTTTTACATATTAGAATCATATACACCAAAAGTAGTTATAGGCACATTCGAAAAAAAAAATAATTTACAGATAGTCGAACAACTTTCTAGGAAAATAATAAAATCTCTCAAAATGATTGAACTTTTTCAAATTCAAATTTTAATCTCTGCATGTAGTTAGAATATTGGAAATGACCCCAAGTAGTGAGGAATGCATTATTGTCGGCAATATCAAATAACTGCCAGCCGGTTTTTACCGTTCGATCTGTAAATGCATTTAGAAAGTTGCAAATTGTGATATAGCTAAAATTGCACAATGCAAACCTCAAGCAGTTATTGACTTCGTAATTATGTACATGTATATGTATATGTAGTATATATATATATATATATATATAGTATATATATATATATATATATTCTAGCATTATCATATTTAGCAATATAGAAAAGCAGAAACATAGTGATAGNTTCATATTGAACAAGTCTAGTTGGCCAAAACTTAAGGTGAACTTAAAATTGTAATTTGCTAACTTTAAGTTGGAATATGTGGTAGGATTATGCTCTTAGAGAGTGTAATAAAGAAATGGAATGATAGAAGTAGTAATATTTCAAAATTTGAAACTTGCCATTTCAAAAATCTTAGTGTTAAACATTCAAACTAACGTCATAGCGAATTAATGAGCACATTTCGGTAATGTGTCATAATTTCTGAAAATGTTTTATTAAATATTCTAAAATTTTGTTTTTTATAGATACTATATTCAAGCGATTTGGCCAAAATCTTGGCAGCTACCGAGAAGCCAAGAATGCTGTTAATCAATATGGCAATGATCTGAAAAGCCGCAAGAAACTGAAATTTTCTTCAGAAGACTGATTGTTTTTTATTGTTGAATTTATTGTTTACAATATCAATTTAAGTTTGAAAACTTCAAATAAATGGCTTAAAACTATGAATGTAATCTATATTAATTTATATTTACATAAATGAATAATTGATAGAAATTTATGGAACTTGAATTTTGTATAGTGGAAATTGCTGAAAACATATTTAAACTTTGGAAAAATTTAAGGAAATTGTTAAAAATTAATAAATTCTTTAAAGAACTTGACTATCGAATCCAATTTCCATTAAGAAACTTATATTTTTTTTAAAGTTTTTTAAAGTTTTTATGACTAGGGAGAGTAGTATCTACTCTAGCTGAGGTAAGACATCCAAGAGCACCATTAACACACAAGCAATTTAAAGTAGTATACATTAAAGAGGCCAGCTTAAGTATGTAATAGAGTGCAAGTATCTGGACTGATACACTTATAATGCAATTGTAACTATTACGGATATGCACAACTTCGGTGACATCATAGAATACATTGCAATTAGTGACGAAGTGAGACAACAATACTGCCATCAACGATACATGAGTATCTGACCAACTAGACACCAGAAACGAACGGGTTCACGCGGCAGTCACAAGACAGATGACAACGACCTGCGTCTGAATTGTATGGTGTGCACTGCCCCCTTATCTCCGTCGAAAGTCTAGCTGCTTCATGGCCATCTAATTATAAAATATTAGCAATGATAGAACTGAGCTGCACGATCTAAGATGCTTTTATTAATGTTTGCGCACACAAGGGCTCTATTTATAACAAAAGATAGTATACAACACAACAGCAACCTGTCATTAGGCAGAACAAATTAATACTGCGCAGTGACGTAGGTAGCTTGAACGCGGGAAAGTGAGAGGAGAGCAATTACTGTTGTGAGAGCCTCTAGCGGTAATTGTTGGAACATGTATTATTACGATTGCACGAAGCATGACAGTGCCACACGCCCATCCAAAGCTACCCTATGATATGCGAAAGTTTATAGTGATGGTTGCTGTAGAAGATTTTGGGTGTCCTCCAAAAGTTTGAGTATTCTGGTATCTTCTCATGTGGTTTCGGAGATGTCCTCTTTTCTGATGAGGTAAGCAATCGTTTCGAGTTCTGTTGTTTTGATTTTGTGATAACGTATATATAATGATCGGCAGTTCGGCCACAGAGGATGTTGGTTTGGTTTTTGCAAAAATCGGTTCAATTTCGGTTTTTACTAACACATGAAAAAAACAATATCAACATCAAAGATTATTTATTAAGAAATGATAAAATTTTTTTGGCAACAATTAAATTGCAAGCATTAGCACCAAGCAATTTAGCACGTTTCTTAGTTATGACATGTGATGATGTTGATCCAAGTCTCTCACTATTAACACTTGACGGAGTATACACAGTGTACGTGTTAAATAGGACCTACAAAGAGTCCCTTTTTGTAGATATCATTGGGATCATTTTTGTTGTCTACTAGTAGTCTGTATCATGATAGTGTAAATTTTGAGCTGTGTCTTTGAAGAGTTTTGTTCTTTTGAAGTTTATTATCTCCTGTGCTGTATTGAAGTATAGCTTGTACGAAGTTATATCGTGTTTATAGGCTTGATGGCTTTGTCTTTAATGTAGGGTGTTATTATCGGTATTCCAACTATATGTGGAGGGATGCAGAATTTATTTGAGGTTGCGATTTGTTTCTCTAATTGATTCCAATTTCCAGTGGTTTCTGTTATTTGAGCCATGCTGAAGGTAACTGGGTACTTTAGAGATTTCTGGTTTATTTGGCTGAGAATCTGTAGGTTTGAAGTTTGTGTGAGAGACTGTTTACTTTTCTTGGGATGAGAAAACGGGATGATGCACATTCAACATTGATTTCACTTGTTGGCTTGGTGACATCAGTATTTCTAATTCTGTTTTACTGTAAGAGTCTGTGAAAATGTTCATTTTTATGAGTTCAACATCAGATATTTTCCTGGCGTGCACTGAATCAGTGTAATCTGAATTTGATTCTTGTTGCTTAGAATGGATTTATCCATAAGGAGGTTTTGGTTCTCCGTGCGCATCCATGTTGGGGTGTGGATGATTTCAGTTTGCGAAATTTTTTTGTTTGTTATCTCTTAAAGAAGGCGGTTGATTTTTGGAGATAATCATATGGTAAACTTAACCCTAGAAAAAACGTTATGGTTTGCATTGTGGTTAGCCTTAACTAAAGAAATTCCATTGCACACTGCTGTTAAGGCTTAAGTTAAGGTTACCTTACCGGCAGTGTGCAACGGGATTATCTGAACCTTAACTTAGCAATTAACTTAACTTAAGGGCAGTGTGCGATGGGGGTAATAGATTACAAAACATGATAAAAACGTAAAAACATAAAAACACGCTTAACTATAAATGATAACTATATGATTGTTTAATATAATAACACGGGACCCACTGCGGCCTCATGTGTTGCACCTAAGGGAGGCTCTGTCAACAGGTTTGAATATATTTGCTCATTAACAATCTACACAAAATACATCTTTGTAACATAATGAATGCTGTATACAAATGGATTTTAAATTTAATTTCTATTTTACCACAATATCCATAAGTTCAAAAACATGATTGAAGAATACGCTAATAAATGTGTAGCCATGTTTCTTCTGATAGTTTCAATCACAATGATTCCATTAAATATCTTTATTGTTTATACAATTCCCATAGTGAAAGAATTAGGCATAGGAACAAAGATCATTATCCAGACATTGGCTGCAGTTGATACTATACACATTCTTTCTACAGGGATTTTAAAGAATTTGCGGAATCAGGGGTTTATAAATTTAGAAGGTAACCCTTACATTTGCAAAATGGCAAATTTTGTTAACAGCCTTTCATACTTGACATCAATTTTTTGTGTAACAATTTTTGCAATATACCGTTTGCTGGTAATATCCTATCCAGTTCATTTTTATCTTTTCGAAACTAAAAAGAACCAAACAATTATTGTTCTGATAGTCCATGCAGTTATCATTTGTTATATTGCTTCAAGTTTGTTACTGTTTTGTGAGGTAAACTCAATATTCGAGCGGATGTGTGGATGTAAAGGGAGACCATTCGCATTTACAGGAATAGAAGTATTGAATTTGATTATTTGCATTGTGTGTAACATTGGTATTTACAAACGTGCAACAAACATTCGCTGTGTCAATTCAGATATAATAAAAAGAATTTTGCTGCAGATATCAATTGTACTTACCATTTGTGTGGTGGTAAATGAACTTTTATTCTACATTTATGACCACACCAAGCAAGACATTTTTCTTACATTTCAATTCTTTACGACTGTCCTCAATTCTTCATTTAATTTTTTTCTCTACTATTATTCATTTTCATCGGTTAAATCTCAAATTCATATTTGGTTTTCAAAATGAAGGTTTTCCATGTAAGCAAGATAAAGATTATATTCATTTTAGTTAAGTAACCAAGAAAAAGATACTGATATAATTGTAGTAAATTGGCAAACATTAGGATGTCTGATATTCAATTCTTTTATCACATCATAAAGGCCCAATTCTATTCTTAGTGCATTGTATTCAACGTTGTATTCCTCAATATTGAAAATGTCTATTTTAAGTAAATGAGGTAATAGAGTTTGATACCTTTAGTCTTTTTAGTATATGATGATCTTAGATACATTTAGATATATACATTACAATGCTATACACTAACAATGACTAGTTATATTAATTAATTCGCAATGTGCTAGTGCATGACTGTAAGTTAATAATTGTGCATTCATTTGTCAATATGATCAGCTCTTTGAGAATTAAGCCACCGAGAATTCAGCTTATCCATAGTTGAAACCCTGCATGGGGATATTGAGCAAGTTGATTGGGATTAAGCCGTGAACAATTATCTAAGTGGTACAGCTGCTAATGATATTGAAATTGAATTGGCTTCAGATTTTGATTTTTGAGTGACAGTGTGTCCGTTTTTTGAAATGCAGTGCTTACAAAATTTAAACAGATAAGGAAATCCTTTTATTTAGTAATGAAGGCGCAATGTTAACCCTTTCGAGACCATCACTGAAAATAGCATGGTCTGGTATTCCCATCAAATACTAATAAAAATTCAAATTTCGAATCTTCTAAATTTCATCAGAAAAACGTGTTACAAACCTGCTTTTCTCTTTTTATTTTCAATATCTACTGTTAAGTGGCCCAAAATTTAATGCTAAAAGAAACAAGTTACAAAATCTTGTGAATTTATTCAGAACATGCATCTATACTTGATTGAATAATCGCTATTTATTATAAGCCATTGTGCCAGTCTTTGAAACATCTACTACACAAAGCAGTATCACTTAATCCTGAACATTGAAACCGAGTATCTTTTATAATTTGGTTGGTAGCACAATTCCTGCATCTGAGTTGAGGATTCTGTCTGAATTGTTTGGGCCGAATCAATTCAGGAAAATGGGCAACAGATACTGGAAGTGGTCGTACTCCGGTTCCATTAAACGAAATTTTTATTTTCAAAATTCGCTAGATGGCGTCGTAAAATATTGAATTAGTATGTAAAAAACAGGAAAATTTGGTATTTAGAGCTATAGCACTTTTAATACTGCAATTTGTTTGCGTTACGAAACTATTATGAGTAAATTACGCTTTGCTGCATGTATTCAGCCATGAAAATTCGAAATTGACTCAGTCAATGTTTATACAAATGAGGTTAAATTTAGAAAAGGACTTTTAAAAATTCGTTAGAATTTTAAAAAATTATTGCTTTGTAAAGGTGATTCCACTTTGATATTTCTATATTACGAAACGAATTATGATTGCCGGATTTCTTCTGGTGAAGTTGCAGCTGTTCATTTTATTTCACTGAGTTTCGATCTTTGGACAAATGAGTTCAAAGTATGCCATAGACCCGCAGTTTTACACTGCTTTAGGACAGCCAGTACTGTTTCAATTCTTGTTCAACTTCTTAGCTCTTTTCAGCATTCTTTAGAGCTCCTTTAGTTCTATATTACATTGTTAATATTATATTTTTCATTATTATTCCCTTTATGATATCAACACTTTAGTTTATTACAACTTTCGAATTTCTGCTTAACAATTACAAATGATGCAATTCAGAACACTATTACTCTGTGACTTTTGATGTTATGCACTAGGTTTATACAGTGAAATATGCGCGCTGACTAGCTCCATTTGAGACAATTTTTTATTTTTTAATTTATCTATACTGGTTGCAAAGTATCGGCCAAAACAAATTTTCAATTTACACTTTCGTAAGATTCGATTATAATAATTAATAGAGTAGACTAAATTTGGATACCTATAACTCCATGAATTTTTATACTATCGACACAGTTTAAATACCATTCGATGAGTGCTGAATAGCTCTATGATAAACAGATTTTTAATTTTGGAATTTTTTAATTTTCCCTATTTTTAGAGCGAGAAATGTAATTGATAAAAACATAACACTTTAATAGCATTTCAATATTTGCTTTATGTAAACAAAGGATTAGAGCTTCCTTTCATATCTGAAATTATGTCAGTGACCTGTCTAGAGCGAAGCAATTTTCACGTTGGAGTAGAATAATTTCGGAAGGTTACTTTGAAGTCAATTTTGACGCTGTAGTCATAAAAATATATCATTCTCCTACACAACAATAGCTCCATGTGGCAAAGTTTGTCGATTTCCGATTTGATCAATACTTTAATTGTAAACTGCGAACAATGTATCAGTCGATTTTTACAAACTTAAAGTGCTTTTCAAGGACAATTCATTCAGTGCAGCTCTATTTCATAGAAATGCGTGTTTGTTGTACACTATCTAGCTGCACTATAATGCTTAATAAATAATAGAAGTCATTACCAATATCTTTGAGTGAAATTGATTAAAATAATACAATTCAATATATGTAAATGTTAAAATGTAGCGCAATATTTTTATAAATTTTAAAGGCAATACTAATTTAATCTTGTTCAGATTTCTTAGCTGTTTTCAGAGTTTAAAGGAATAATTCTAAATCTATTTTACAAGATGAAATTCAGATTTTTACTCTTTTTTTCTGTGTAATTTTGGAATTTTTTAAAACAATTTTGAATTTCTATTATATTTCTTAAAATGACACATTTCAGAACCCCATTATATGCTCTTTGAGTATTGATGCTATTGATAAACTGTATATATCAAAATGTTCGCAGTGAATAGTTCCATGTGAAACTATTGTTCCTTTTCTCGATATATTAAATGTGGTACCATCACATCGGCCAATAGAAATTGTCAAAATTAACACTTTTTAGCTACTTTCGATTATTCATGCTCTACATAATGTGTGTATTTGAAAAGCAATGTCTTTCATTTCTTATATTAAAAAAATGTAGGATTGACGTTTTGTTTATTAAAATATTAATACATTCAAGTAATTTAAATAATTATCATTACAGTATATTTTTGTAAATTTTATAAAAACGTAAGGTTGTGATATCCTTTATTACTGATGTTCATTTAAGAGTGATAAAATTATCAAATATATATGTAAATGTTAAAATGTAGCGCAATATTTTTATAAATTTTAAAGGCAATACTAATTTAATCTTGTTCAGATTTCTTAGCTGTTTTCAGAGTTTAAAGGAATAATTCTAAATCTATTTTACAAGATGAAATTCAGATTTTTACTCTTTTTTTCTGTGTAATTTTGGAATTTTTTAAAACAATTTTGAATTTCTATTATATTTCTTCAAATGACACATTTCAGAACCCCATTATATGCTCTTTGAGTATTGATGCTATTGATAAACTGTATATATCAAAATGTTCGCAGTGAATAGTTCCATGTGAAACTATTGTTCCTTTTCTCGATATATTAAATGTGGTACCATCACATCGGCCAATAGAAATTGTCAAAATTAACACTTTTTAGCTACTTTCGATTATTCATGCTCTACATAATGTGTATTTGAAAAGCAATGTCTTTCATTTCTTATATTAAAAAAATGTAGGATTGACGTTTTGTTTATTAAAATATTAATACATGCAAGTAATTTAAATAATTATCATTACAGTATATTTTTTGTAAATTTTATAAAAACGTAAGGTTGTGATATCCTTTATTACTGATGTTCATTTAAGAGTGATAAAATTATCAAATCGTTAAGCTGTCCTAAAATTAAAGTAATTTAAAAAATATATAGGCATTTAAGCTTAGCAAGTTTTGCCCCTCAATGTTGTGTTGGTTGCGGCGCCTCTTCATATTAAAATATAATCCCGATTCATCTTGTGTGTTATTTGAAAGTGTCAAGATAATGCGTCATCAGTGCAAAGGAATTAAACATCGAGATAAAACGAGTGCATTTAATTTCAAATAATTTTATGTTAATATTAAATTTGCACTACATTTCTTGACCATTAGAGGGCTAATAAACGCTTAAATAAATTTCGGCTAATGCTTTGAAACTGTCCACTACGTCTGGGCTCAGATGGCACTCCTAAAAGATGTGATTGGTTGGCTTTAAATACCAATGACTAATCTCAAAACCTTCTCATGCTTTCAGAAAGTCTGTCCAAGAATTCCACTGATTATTGATTGACAATTTCACTGCATTTTTATGATGACGTTTTAAAACTTTTCAGGAAGGAAGAGTGGATGTTTTAAAACGTTTCAGGGTCAAAAGGGTTAAGATTGGCATTTTATCTCTCCAAACTGAAATTGAGCAAAAGGTGTCCATTGACATTGATTGATATTATCGGTTTTTCAAATAGGCCATGTATAAAGATCTAGGGTGCTATGACCTCAAATTTTGTTCAATGTTCCTCTGTCCATGGCTGTGTTCGTTAATCAACATTGATGAGGTTATAGTTACTAGAAGTTAGTGGTTTAATTTAATGATTTTGGAACTCACTGCTTTGTCACTAGAAAAAATTTGAATTGTTGGAGCTCAAAATGTCACAAGGAATACATACATCAGGATTTCTATTCAATTTGTATAGCTGCATATGCATGGTGGTGTAATTGTTTCAAAAAAAGACATGTTTATGAGGTCAGCTTACCATGACAAAGTAATAATTTCTCAATTTTGTCCTCTGCTAGCAATGTAAATTTGTTTATAACTAAATTAGTGCATGATGTGAGACTGTGCTCTACATTGTGAATTGACACATTCAGTGCCACTTCACTTGGAGCTTACATGAAAGTCATTGCAATGCCCTGAGAAATTACTTCTAGTGTTGTTCTTAATCATGGCAGACCCTCATTTTCAAAACACACATCTGTCATTCTCTTTACTGCAGGTGTTGGATATAAGTTCTTCATAACAAAGTCCAAAACTTTCTAACTTTGTAATAGTCATATATATATATATATATATATATATATATATATATATATATATATATATTTATATATATATACAGTGTCGGACACAATACTACAAAATGTTCCCCTCTATTTTCACAGCAATTGCTGCATGGAAAATTACTGAACACACCAAATATTCCAATGTTGTTCTATAAGTATAATTCTACTATGTTATTGCTCACATTCTACTCATGCTGCGTCTAATGTTAAGGCTTTGTTAAACTTTACGCCAAACCCATTAATTCAATTTTATTTTAATTGGCATTTTATTTGTTTTTCAGGTAAATTATGAAAGTTACTCCAATAGGAATTCATGAGCTAATTTGGGATAAAATCAATCATTTAAATTTTCAGATCTTGCAAATAGCTTGTCTAGGAAATGTCCCTTGTTCAACAGTTATTTCTTCTTTTTTCTTTCAAGAAACATAGTAACACTAAGACCCAAAGAAAAGGAAAATGCAGTACCTATAAAAGACTAACACCTCAAACAACACGGCGCCTTTAATTTGAATCCCAGAAAAACCCCAGGGATACTGCATTGCAGTTACAAACTGCAGTAGAAGGCAGAGCTGCTAAGGTTTCTATGCATACAATTCTCAGATATTTACAAAGAGCTAGGCAGCTGGCTTACAGACCATCTCCTATTTCAAATCTCACTCTTGCAAATATGAAAAAAGACTACAGTGGTGCAAGGAGAAAACACTTGATTATAGATTAATAGAAAAAAGTACTCAAATATTTGTATTATATTTTGTAGGGAGAAATTATTTAAGTAATATTCACTGATTAGTCTGCTGTAGATATTGTAAGATAAGTGTTTAATTTAAGTAATATTTTTTTAAGAACTGTAAAGTTACAGCATGCTTTGACAAACTCTGATCTCATGAACTCCCTGACCAAGCATTCATTGTAGGTTACAAGGCAAATATAGGGTTTAATGATTATCACTACCAATACAACCTCCTTCCTCTGAACTTTTTCATCAAGTGAATCTTTGATGAGAATCAAAAGGGCATCCAAAAAACTGGGGAGGTTTTTTTATTTGTGGAGTCGTCCTCTCCTGTATTCAGTGCTCAAGCTGACATATTCTTGAGCTTCATCCTCAATTTCATTTCATTAACAGTTATCTTCTTGTTCTAATGTAGGAAAAACTCTAGTTTGTAGAGGTATATCCTCAAATCATTAAACTAGGTTGAATGCTTTGAAAATTCAGGATGGCTTCCCAAATATATCAAATGATGTCTATTCATTCAAATAATGCTATTCTTTATCCGCATCATGTAAGACCTTGGAGCCTTAGCTTTACCCAATTATCATTCCAATTGCGTTGCCTAATGATACAACACAAACCCTTGCTCATGGATTTAGTTTTTGTAATTTAATTGTTTTCCTAGCTTATATTGGATTTACATTGGTGGGTACCTTTGAATAACTAAAAAGTCATTGAACTCTTGGAGGACATATTGATAGTGGCTTGTGTTTCAAACCCTCAAGACGTTTGTGGTCTGATTCAATAGTTACAGATCTTCAGAACATGTATTGATGGATATGCGTACATGCATAAGTAATAGCTAACAATTATTTTCTATTTGCAAGTATTTTTCTTTGGTCTTAATCATTGATCTCACTGGATAAACTACTGATTTGCTTGCCTGGATTAGACATGCTCCAATAGCTGATGCATCAGCTTGTAAGGTTACAGGTAGCATGCTATGAAAATGCCTTGGAACTGAATCTGACATTAGATGTGCAATCAAGTCATTAATGGCACTCTCCCATTGTTGATCCCATGAAAAAGGTGAACCTTTCTTTAAAAAGTGTATTAATGGAGTAGTTATTTCTGTGTATAAATTCAGATAGATAGTTGATCACACACAGAAGTCTTTGTAGAGATTGCTTATCACTTGGTTTTGCATACTTCTTGATCACTTCAATTATGAGAAATTTTTGTTTATTGAATTTGATAGTTCTTTCCAATGCATGTTTTAGTACCAATTTAAGTGTTTTAACATGCTCTTCTTCCATTGTAGTTTCAATACAAATTTCATCATGTATATCAATGACATTCTCAATTTTTCTGTCTTCTTTATCAATCAGAGCTTGTGACTTGTCAGATGCTGATGCTAATCCAAAAGGCAATCTGTTTTGCAATTCCAACCAAATGGAGTATTAAATGTGCAAGGTAAAACTCATTGTTTTGTGAGAGTAATTTGCCAATAGCAATTGAATAAATCTTCAACTGTGAAATTGTGTTTCCCATTAAAAAATGACCATACTCCTGATCCATGATGTTGCTTCATCTATGTTTGAGATAATCCCAGCTCCTGGAGCTCTTTTACTTGGTTTTCAGCCAAAGGTATCAATGAAAGAGGGTGTCTTCTTGGAAGATGCATTATTGATTTTGCTGATGGATCAAATTGTATCTCATATATATATTCAACTCCACCATAACCAGAGAATACATCCTTATACTTCTAATGATTAACAATCAGTGTAATATAATTCGTTTTTTTCAATACATTACATGCAGAGGGCTACATTTTATTATTCAAATACACTGCTATTTCATTGTAAGAAATTCCTTACATTTCTAATGATTATTATCTACAATTGTTTTAATTAATTTGTTTTCACCAATGTTTCCTATCCATTAAAAATGCAATTATTTCTTTTGTCCCTATTATCCAACATACAAAACGGGAAAATATTTGCCATACTTAAACATTACATGCATGTGAAACATAGACTTACATGATAAAGAAAATTTCATTTTCCAAATAAATTATGCATGCAATTCTATTATAGAAAATTTAATTTGTTTTTTGAGAGGCTATTCATTACATGCAAAGCATTACAATTTATTTTCACCAATGTTTCCTATCTGTAAAAATTTCATGCAATTATTTCTATTTTGCTATTATCCAACATACAATACAGGAAAATATTTGCCATACTTTAAAATTACAAGCATAATACACAATAAAAGGAAACTAGTTTTCTGTAAAATTAAACATGGGTTATGCATAAATGTGGATTAACATTACAGGCAGCATATGAAACATAGACTTCCACAATAAAAGCAAACTAGTTTTATTAAATTAATTATTGTTGACGCATAAGATGCAATTTCATTTCCTAAAAATTATACATGCAATGTAATTGAAAGGATTTATTTTCAACAACAACAACAACAACATATATTTAAGTTCTCATGTACATATACATGTATTAAGTTTACAAACTTATTAAGAACATAAATAACGCAACTTTCTTCATATGAGCTTAGTTATGTCAGTAAATATTTGTTTCTTGGTTAGATTTACAAATTACACAATTTAAAAAATATTTTTACCTTTTGTTCTTGAGTTGCAGATCTTATTCTATAATTAGTCAGATAATTGATATTTTGTTGTGTAATCATGTTTTTCAACTTCTTAAATATGGTAAAATTTTTTCACTTGTACTGTAATCCAGTTTGTTCCATAGTGATATTGAATAATTTAGGAATCTATTCTTCATTACTTTTTTAATAAATGTTTGCAATATGCAATATTATTATTATATTAGTTTTACACATTAATTGTCTCTCTGCATTTCTCTGTGGTTTATATGCATTTTCAGGGTGTACACATTTGTCAATTGTTACATATTTTGTGAATTTACACATTGTTTCCAGTTTTATCTGTTTTTTGGGGTTTTGTGTGCTTGTGTCTGTTAGTTGCAATTCCATTGAATATTTCTTTTTTTGCTATTATCCAAATTACAAAATTGGTAAATAATTGCCATACTTAAACATTACAGGTGTATGAAATATAGACTTACATGATAAAGGCAGTTTTGTTTTCCAAAAAATTATAAATGCAAAGCTATTAGAATTTAAGTGTATATGTGATTTTATTAATGCACTATTATGATATTAGTTTTACACAATTGTCTTTTCTCTGCATTTATTTTTGGTTTATACAGATTTTTGGGGATATACACATTCCCTGACTGTTACATCTTTTGTCAAATTTTCACGTTTTTTAGTTTATTTGGTTTAATACTTTTGCATGGCTGCATACATGGGTTTTCTCTTTATTCAGTTTTTTCACTTTATGTGGTTTCTCACTTTTTGAATATTTGTAGACTTTTCCAATTATTTTCCACTTTATTCATTTTTTCACTTTACATGGTTTGTCAATTTTGGCACATTTGTAGACTTTTCAATGGCTTTTCCACTTCATTCATTTTTTTTCACTCAAATTTTACAAACATGAAGTTTGAATCAGAAGATATTAAAATTCTTCAATACACAAAATTCATTTGTCACAAGTAGGAAATATCTCAATTATTATCACATGTTTTTTCCAAATTTATAAACTTATGTAAATGATAGAAATGTTTTCCTTTCTCTTAGTTTAAATGCTCTTTTGCTTTTCTACATTTGTGACAAACCATATAAAATGAAAAATATGAAAAAAGTGACAAGCTCATTTAATGTATACAGTCACACAAGAGTCATAAACCAAAAAAACTAAAAAATTTGCAAATTTGACAAAAGATGTAACAGTCAGAGAATGTGCACATCCCCAAAAATCCATATAAACCAAAACGAAATGCAGAGAAAAGACCATTGTGTAAAACTAATATCAAAATAGTGTATTAATAAAAACATGCATATGTGTAAATCCTAATAGCTTTGCATTTATATTTTTTGGAAACCAAAATTGCCTTTATCATGTAATTCTATATTTCATGCACCTGTAATGTTTAAGTATGGCAAATATTTAGCCATTTTGTATGTTGGATAATAGCAAAAAAGAAATATTTGCATGGAATTGCAACTAACACTCACAAGCACATAAAACCCCAATAAGCAGATAAAACTGGAAACAATGTGTAAGTTCACAAAAGATGTAACAATTGACAAATGTGTAAACCCTGAAAATGCATATAAACCACAGAGAAATGCAGGAGAAGATCAATGAGTAAAACAAATATAGTAATAATAATAATAATGTATATTGCAAACATTTATGAGTATGAATCCTATTAATAACATTGCATGTATAATTTTTAGCAAATGAAATTGCATCTTTATGCATAAACAGAAATTGATTTTTCCTAAAACTAGTTTGCTTTTAATGTGGAAGTCTATATTTCATATGCCACCTGTAATGTTAATCAGTGTATTACCATATATACATACATACATGAAAAAATACACAGAACAACTGAATTTGATACATACATGCACATACATGAACAATTTTGAGATACATACACAATACATGCTGGCCAAAATAAGCATCAGATTTTGAATACCTGATATACATGGAAAGGCCCTCAACCCCAAGCTCAACACATGCCAGATTAATTAAAATAACATAACAGGCATGTGGCATGGTGTAGGGTGCAATGCTTTGTACAAATTTTAGAAATCAACATTCAAGTAGAAATCAAAACACAAAACAAACAATTGGACAGCACAGTACACACACACATCATAAATAAAAAATACATGTTATAATACATGAAAATACATGATAATTTGCATTCAGATTTACTGAAATACATGAAATACATACACAATATTATGGACTACATACTTGTAAATACATGCAAAAATCCTGATACATACATGCTAGTTTATTTTCCCCACATGACAATGCTCTGATGTTAATCCACATTTATGTATAACCCATAGTTAATTTTTCTGAAAACTAGTTTCCTTTTATTGTGTATTATGCTTATAATGTTTAATAATTGCATGAAATTTTTACAAATAGGAAATATTGGTAAAAATGAATTAATTACAATGATTGTATATAATATTCATTAGAAATTGAGAGAATTTCTTACAATGAAATAGCAGCATATTTGAAACAAAAAATGTAGCCCTTTGCCATCAAAAAAGAATTAAATTTTATATATTAGAATCACATTAATAATTTATTTGCAAAATGACATTGTCTTTATCACGTAAATCTATATTTCATATGCCTGTAATGTTTTGTATGTTGGATAATAGTGAAAGTAGAAATAATTGCATGGAATTTTTTACAGATAGGACACACTGGTGAAGATGAATTAATTATAATGTTTGCATATAATAATCATTAGAAATGCAGGGAATTTCTTAATGAAATAGCAGCATATTTGAAAAACAAAATGTAGCCCTGTGCATGTAATGAATAGCCCCCAAAAAACGAATTAAATTTTATATATTAGAATCACATTAGTAATTTATTTGCAAAATGACATTGCCTTTATCATGTAAATCTATATTTCATATGCCTGTAATGTTTTGTATGTTGGATAATAGTGAAAGTAGAAATAATTGCATGGAATTTTTTACAGATAGGACACACTGGTGAAGATGAATTAATTATAATGTTTGCATATAATAATCATTAGAAATGCAGGAAATTTCTTAATGAAATAGCAACATATTTGAAAAACAAAATGTAGCCCTGTGCATGTAATGAATAGCCCCCAAAAAACGAATTAAATTTTATATATTAGAATCACATTAATAATTTATTTGCAAAATGACATTGCCTTTATCATGTAAATCTATATTTCATATGCCTGCAATGTTTTGTATGTTGGATAATAGTGAAAGTAGAAATAATTGCATGGAATTTTTTACAGATAGGACACAATGGTGAGGATGAATTAATTTTAATTTTTGTAGACAATAATCATTAAAAATGCAGGGAATTTCTTACAATGAAATAGAAGCATATTTGAAAAACAAAATGTAGCCCTTTGAATGTAATGCATAGAAAAAAAAACAAATTAAATTACACTGATTGTTAATCATTAGAAACACATGGAATTTCTTACTGATAAGAACATTGTTCAAAAATGTATTATCACAAACCAAAGTAAACTGTCAGCTAAAATTTCATGTATGTTAACAAATAATAGAAAGACGTGTGCAAACAAAATAAACATGTAAACTAAATTGATCCTCTGTAAATAACACAAAAATTAGTAAAAGTACATGAATCAATAATTTTGTTAAAGTAAACCCCCAGCTAACAATGTCACATATACTAACAGAAACATGTGTGTATATACTAAATTAAAATAAAACATGTAAACTAATTTAAAAAACATAAAAAACATAAAAACTAGTAAAATTATATGAATAAATGATTCTACAATGTTATGTATACTAATAAAAGATCAAGTATGTAAAGTAAAATAAAACATGCAAACTAAATTAATGTGTGATTTAATATCTCCAATGTCATGTATATTAATTAAAAAGCAAGTATGTAAAGTAAAATAGAACATGCAAACTAAGTTAGGTCACATAAAAAACATAAAACTAGTAAAAGTACATGGGTCAATGACATCACTACAACACCCCTGGCAATAGCCATGTCCCAGCAGATGCCAAAGTTCCCCTCTCAACAAATCAGAAAAGAGAGGAACTTCCTATGAGCCACCTCTTGACCAATCAGAAAAAAGTGGAACTTTGTATGACCCATCTCCACTACTTAAACCAAACAGTATTACTGATTGCATAAATATTTTCAGACCTAGGATGGCTTTACTGTCTGAAGGTACAAGTAAGAATTTTGCTAAGATTTTGAGCCTATTTCTTCCAATGATAGTTGGTAATTTTACTTCAGCTTAATTGGAATGTTTTGAATTTGTAACCAGTAAGCTTGCCATTTGATGGATACAGCTCTTTTTGAGAAGTTTTCATGGTACTACATTACACTGAGCTGCCATGTTGATTTTGATATTAAGTGGATAATTTTGAATCAAAATTGTAGTTGATATCCTTTTCTTAGAAGTTTTTGGCCTAAACAAATGAATTGCATCACATTCATAGTTTAATTCATTTTCACTTGTTAAGCAATATTTCTTGTTATGCAACATTAGTTGCTTCTTATATATCCTCTAAATTTCTTGAAAAAACACATTATTTCTTTTTTATTTTTCTTGCTAATTATGTTTATTCCCAATTTAAATACTTTCTCTAATTTTGATTTTGCCTTTTTATTTAAGTTTGTTAATAAACAAGATGAGTACAAGAAATGGGATAAAACAAGTGATCAAAAGAGTATTACCTTCCATTCTATTGGTATAAACTTTCCAATTTTTTGAATTGATCTTATACCATACGCCATTTTCTTTATGATGTTGCTTGCCTCATCTTGAAAATTCAATTTATTATCAATTACTACTCCCAAATATTTCATTTTTGGTGATTCGTGAATGATGTTGTTACATATCTTAATACTTTCTAATGTTGATTCATTTCTTCTATTCTTAATTACCATAAATATAGTTTTTTCAATATTTAATTTTAACAAATTATTATTAAAGAATGATTGCAATTTTTCAACATTTTCCTGTAAATTTAAAATATCATTACAATAAATAAGAGTATCATCTGCAAATTGTACATGATTACTATTAATGTGCTGATCCATATCATTTACATATAACTTAAATAGTAATGGACCCAGTACTGATCCTTGTGGTACTCCATGGTTTATTTCTAATGAATTTGATATTTCTTCGTTGAGTTTCACATACTGATATCTATTACTTAAGTAACTATTTAATAATTCTATTAATGAATCACTAAAATTATAAATCTGCTTTAACTTTTCCAATAAAATAGAATGGTTTATTGAATTAAATGCCTTTGAAATATCTAATGATGCTATATATATTTTTTCATTCCTATCTAGTTTTGATCTCCAGTCTTCAACAGCATAAAGTAAGGCATCATTTGTAGAGGTATCTTTTTGAAATCCAAACTGATGTTTTGATATTAATTCATTTTGTTCCACATATAGGTTAATTTGGTTGAATAATAATTTTTCAAATATTTTATTAATTATTGTTAATACTGAAATTGGTCGGTAATTTTCTGCAAGATCTTTTCTTCCCTTTTTATATATTGGTGTAACTTTAGCAATTTTTAAGTAATCAGGGTAAGTTGATTCTGCCAAGCATTGATTAAATAAGTCACACAAAGGTCTCAATAAAATACACAAGGCACCTTTCAAAAACCAAGGAGGAAATTCACAATGACCTTTCGCTTTGTTCCAATTAATTTTCTTTGTTTCTTTGTAAAATTCTACTAATGTAATAAATCTTGGTTTATAGGGATCATCATGTTTTCTAATATTGCGATGCTTATGATATAAATGTTTGAACTTTGTATTTAGGTTGTCATTCATTCCTAGTTTCACAAATCTTTCATTTAAAATATTACTAATTTCTTTGTCATTTGTAATATATTCACCATCATCATTTATTATATAAGGAATTTCATTTTCTTCTTTAAAATTTAAAAAATTCGAAATAAATGACCACTTTTGTTTAATAGTTTTTTTTCATTAAAAGATTTTTGTAAAAAAGCTTGTAGATCAAAATTACATTTTGTTGAGGCTTTATTTCTTAATGTTTTATAATGATCATAGTTGGCTTTCGATCTGTTTTGACAAAAAATTGCATATGCCTTATGCTTTTTTCTAATGCATTCTTTCGTTTCTTTAGATATCCATATCTTCCACGTTTTGTTACTATTCTTTACGTTGTGTTTTTGAATCTTTATAATAGGACAAAGCTTATGATAAATACTTGTTAAATTATCAATTATAAATATCATTTTTTGATCCACTGTTGTGCCAAAGTAATAATCATTCCAATTTAAGTTGATCAATTCCTTCAAAAAATTTTTGTTGTTAAAGAATTTCTTTGAATAATATCTTTTAGTGGAATATATCAGTGAATCTGTTTGAGTCTTTATGTTATCCAATATTGCACATATCAGTAAATGGTCTGATATGAAAAAATCTGTAACAAAAACTTTATAAGTCTTAATGCTTGAGATGTCAGTAATGATATAATCAATCAAAGACGACTTAACAAAGTTTATATGCGTTGGTATATTTTTATTCAGAACTTCCATATTAAAGACATCAATTAAATCGTTAATTTTCCTTTTTTCAATTTCACATAAATAATTTTGGTTATAATCACCCATAATAATAACTAAGTTTGTTGTTTGATTTAAAATGCAAATTTCTTTGTATAAATTTTCTTCAAAAGCTTGAAATGATTGTTTCTTACTACAATAACTTATATTGATCAAATAACAGACTCCACATATATCAAATTGAACCCATAAGCTATCAAATTCAGAATCATTTTCAGTATTATCATCTCTGATTATTGGTTTGAATTTGCGTGGTATATTTAGTAAAACACCACCACCTCTAGTTTTATGTGTTAAATCTTGTCTTCTATCTCTTCGTAAGATCAAAAATTTGTCATTTAAGCTTCTTAAGTGGTCATTAGATTTTAACCAAGTTTCCGTCACGCCAATGATTGTACTGTCATCAAAATTCTGAATTAGATCGTAAAATTTATCAACTTTATTCACAATACTCTGGAAATTGGTATTTACTAATTTTAATTTATTCTTCTTAGTTACAATTTTTTCATTTACTTTGTTGCAGGGTATGATATTTTCATATGCACTTTTATTACAATTCATGATTGGTCTTCAAAATAGTTAACTGCATTTGATTTTTATATAAAGGACACTCTTTACTAAATGCGTTATGGTTACTATGTGATTTCTGAAACATATTTGAATTTTTGCAGTTGATGCATTTATGCATTTCCTTAACATTTTTAACTGGACAATTCTTATAGTTGTGATTATCTATGCAGTACATACAGTTAGATGTTTTCATTGAACATACCTTTGTGGAATGACCAAATTCACCATAGTTACTACATTTTCTTACATAATAATGATCAAAAGTACGAACAATTCCAAAACCAAGCTTTACTTTTTTTCCAACCAGTACATGTCTCAATTTTGCTGAAACCTTCATTATTATTTCTTTGCATTTGCTATAATTGTTAACATTACTGTATATTAATTCACAATGTTCCATTTCAAAATCCTTGAGAATATTTTCATTATCAGCAAATAGTTTAGATTTAAATTCCTTAAAGTTAGTTACGTCTTCATATAAAGGTATATTAGTAATCTTGATTTTTGGCATAAGTTTGATCGATTTTTTTATGTTTATGTTCCTCAATTTACCAAGTGCTCTTTCTGTAATATTTGCATCTTTATCAGATTTACAAAGTAAGATAATATCATTTTTGTCATTTAATTTTATTTGTTCTACACTTGGCCCTTTCGTTCCCAAATTTTTAATTGACTTTTCAACATTTTGAACAATTTTTTGCATTCGTTTTCATTTAAACTACCATCATCATTTTTTAAATTATTACTTGAAATGACTAATTTTGGCTTAAATATCTTCGAATGTTGAAATTCTTTGATTGTAGGAGTAATAGTATTACTCAATTTTACATTTTCACATTGATTTTTCAAGCATTTAATGAATTTCGACTTTATGCCACAAACAATATCTTCATATTCAAGTTTTAATGCATCTGATAATTTTAGTTCATTAATAAAGTCATCAAGATTAGAAAAATCTTTAAATAGCGCGTTTATTCGTCCATCCTCTATAAGAGGACTAGCTTTTAGAATTTCTGAATAATGCATATGATTGTTAATTAAGCAAAAAATAAATCTTACCATTTAACAATCTCCCATTTAAGTAATATTTTATTAAGAAGTGTAAATTTACAGTGATGCATATATATAGATAAAATTTAAAATCAATAGGAAGTATGTTTTGACATACACTTATCTCATGAACTTCCTGAAAAAGCATTTGTCTTAGGTTGCAAGGTAAATATAGTGTTTACTGATTATCACTACCAATATGCCAGATATTGCCCCTGCTCAATCACAATTTATTCATTAAAAGAAATTTTCAAAATTGCAACTCAGTCATACCAAACAGCATTGCCTGTTTTTGACATCAGAAATATTTTGCAGAGCAATATGGTTTTAGGGACCTGGGCAGTTAGCTCCCATTACTTGTACCATGAATGCAGGCAAATATATTAAAGTTTTGACTAGTGATGCATTTCCTTTTTTAATATATGCTTTACCAACAATAATAGAATGATACAGCAAGACAATGCAACATGCCATTCAGCCAAAACCACAAAAACATTTATTCATGAACACCATATTACATTTCTTGAATACACTCCTTAATCACCTGACACTTCCCCAATCAAAAACTTGTGGGTTATATTAAAGCAATACCATTCTCAAAAATTTCATGATAGATTCCAAGCATGAACATATCCATTGTTGTCAAGAAATTTGGAGTGAGGAAAAGTCCATAAAGAAGCAGTGTCAAACTTTGATAGAATCACTGCAAAAAACAATTGAAACTGAATTGTAGCTTGTGGAGTACCCAACCAAATACTGAAACATTTTTCTCTAGATTTTAGATGTTTAGTTTCTTGAAATGAAATACAAAAAACAATGAACTGTTTCCATTTATTTTCAAATGCATGCTGGAGCAAACAGATTGGGATGTATTTTGCAAAATTTGTAAGACAAATAAAGAGTTTGTTACTGTAGTATTGGAATAAATTAAATTTACATGTGCATGCCTAGAAAGAAGGTTAAAATTGAAACTGATAAGTTCAGGGTAAAGAAAGATATTATTCTTGCTGAGTTATGCAAAGAAAAATCTCATTCTGTTAAAGCTGGTGAGAATGAGATAAAAACAATTGTCAGAGAAAAATCCATGAATATGTTTTTAAGAAACATAATCCTCATTTTCAAGATATATGTAGCAATAATAGGGAGCTTTGGAAATTGATGATTGTTCTGTGATGTATTACTGACTATAATGTTGTATTTCCTTTGTTTAAAATCAATCATTATGTATGATTCATCAGTATTACAAGAAATTGTAGCACAAATTGTTGTAGCCTTCTAACAGCAAAACCAAATGACGTAATCAATTATGTATTAATAAACCATACTTGAAATGAATATTGTTTTCTTTCTTAAATGCATTTTTGCCAGATAATAATTTAAGGGCTATACAACGCTGTTTTGGGTTGTTATGTGGTTGTTTTATGTGTCAAAAACAATGATGTTTTAATGTTTAAATGGTACCATTTCATTGGTTGAAACAATGTTGCTTCAACAATGTCACATTAGGTTGCTTTTTGGTTGTTTTTTTTATGAATGAAACAACAATATTTTGAGGTAGTAACAAAGTTGTTTTATGTTGTCACATTATTATTTTAGCTTTACATTTATATGCAAAATAAAATTTTATATTGCTAAGCTGTTTAAACATTGCATTTAAACAAACACAAGCCCAACAAAGGGCAGACCACTATCTTTGAGATACTGTCAAGCATATTCAATACAAACATTTGTTAAAGATATAAATGACTGTCTTGTATATAAATGATAACAATAAGCATAAGCAAAAGAATGAAACAGCTTTAAACAATGTAAAAACACCAGAATTATTATCTGGGTGTGTCTCAAGCATTTAAAAATCAAGTATAGATAAAACTTACAGATGAATTTAGCCAAGCGTCTATTATACAAATTGCCGGAAAAAAACCTTACAAAGCTTCTTCTAATCAGGATTTTGCATTCAGCTCCTCATATGTTGCTACTATGTTTAAATAGTGCAACCCCTATTAAGGCAATAAGGCCTGAGAATCTACCTGGGTGGCTTTTCAAGAACGCAGAGCTTTTGGAAATATTTGCTACTACATATTTAATTTAAGATTGTATTTAGTGGGAATCACCCCTTGCAATGGAAAAGAGCTAATGTAACTCCTATAATCAAAAAGCCAAACAGATCCTATTGTAGACTGCAGCTTTCGACCAATCTGTCTAACCAGTATCCCATTATGGTGTTTTGAGTGACATATTTTATCTATTCCCATCCAGACATTTCAACAAACTATAATGATAGCTATCAGTTTGCCTACCAAACTGGATTGTCCACCATAGACGCAATTATTGTACTAATCCAAAATATTGTCTCACAGCTTGATGATATAGAATCTACAATTGTTCGTACTTTATTTTTGGACTTTAGTTCTGCATTCAATGCAGTTTTGCCAAATAAGCTTAATGCAATTGTTAATGAAAATTTGTGTGAAAATGATCAATGGTTGGATAATTGGCTGCATTCCTATTTAAGTGATTGGAAACAATGTGTTGTTACATCCTATGACAAATCATCTAAGGATAAAGAAACATTAGTGGGCATACCTCAAGGTAGCCAAGCTCCCCATTTCTCTTTGTTATCTACATGAACAACATAAAACTTCTAAGTGATTGCAGTGGGGTGTCCCCACATTGCACAGCCAGAATTATATAAGAACACCCAGTAAACACATCCAACTTCACAACCACATAAAAAATTCCATTTTTTACAACATTATTATAATTCCACTTTGCTGTTCCATTTAATCACTGTTATCATGATGGTGAGACAAGAAATACAATTTTTCTGAAGATTGACATCTCAGGTACTTTACGACCTACTTGATCAATTGCATTTGTTGATTGAAAAGAGAATTGTTTATCTCAAAAGCGTTTCTTTGAAGTCTTTTCCTGAATAATTATATTTCTGTTATACCAGACATGACATTGGTTTCACAAATAATATTAGCCGTAGCCAATGAGAATTTGAAACCTATCGACGTAAAAGAAAACACAATTTGTTATAATCAGTCATTATTTTTAGACATAGCAGGTCAGATCAGCATCATAAAGCAATGACTGATTTGGTAATCCGACAATCTCTTCGCAGTTGTATTGAGGGGTATTTGGTGCAGCAATACAATGACGAGAGCAAGTATTGGCAGCAAGTCTTATTACAATGTGTAGATGTAATAAAGTTTCTGAGTGAAAGTGGTCTAGCATTTCGTGGTAAAGACACTAATTAGCTCTGCGCACAATAGTAATTATCTTGGAATTTTCGAGCTGCTTAGTATTAATGATTTTAACTCCCATTCAAGTCAAGACTCATATTAAATGTTTAGTTTGACTAAAAGATAAAGAGACTTGAATATATTTAGCCTTAAACATTTTTTCTACTTTATTAAAAATATCATTGCATAAATTATTTCATGTTAAAATATTGATTTGCTTAATGAATACTTTACAGATTTACTTTAGATATGTAACAATTGCAGCGAAATGAGTCATAATTTCGAATTTTATGTTTCAAAGAGAACTAAACTTAGTGAATCAGCAGTTAAGATATACAGTGGTCTCTTCACCTTTCATCCAAATGATTAACTATCTTGTGTGACATATCTAATTGATCTTTCATCGAAGTCATCATTGTCTGCATCAACATCAACATAGATGACATAGTATCTACTAGTATAGAGGCGATATGCTGTGCAGAATTGAAGAAAATGAGACAAAACCAGTTATTTAACTGTTAGGGCCTATGAACAAGAAGATCAGGTTTTCTGAAATGCTTATTCCAATCAAAGAAGTTTCATATTGCCTTAGCAACTAGTGGTGGTCAAGCAATTGATTTAGCTTATTTTGTGAATATTTGCATAATGCAGAAGAGAAATGGAGGCCGATACGTACAAACCTAACTGACTATAATGATTTGCTTCTATTATGCTGTAGTGAAAGGACATATAGTGCAATGCTTACCAAATATTTTACAAAAGAGGAAAGAACTGTTGCATC
Organism: Hofstenia miamia; assembly: GCA_900660155.1. Taxonomy (NCBI): domain Eukaryota; kingdom Metazoa; phylum Xenacoelomorpha; order Acoela; family Hofsteniidae; genus Hofstenia; species Hofstenia miamia. The sequence goes on along the minus strand of CABFPE010000278.1, from coordinate 658,549 downwards.
CCAATTTTTTAAAAGAGTTAGATCAGTTTATTGATCAATAATCCCAATAAGGTCATATTTTTTGATGAAAATAAAGTTTTGGAGGAGTCGCTGATTTTCCTGAAAGGCACTTAGATAGAGAAATTCCAAACCAAGTTGAGTAGCTGATTGGTTACTGTCAGCTGGTCATTAACGCTTGTAAAGACTGCTATAAATTGTTTTACATTATGCTTGCTTTTGTTCATATTTTTTTTGATTATCACACTCTTTTGTATTTACCCTGAATATTTATGAATTTCTACAAGATTCCCTCATTCATTTGACCAAGAATGCTATTTTTGAATAAACATAGAATAATATAACGGAATGCGAAACATCTATGTGATCAAAGTTATTTGTAAAGAATTATGCGCTTTAGTTTAGCATAGTTTTGGTATTTAAGCATTATAATTTAAAGTATTTTGCTATTGTGAAAAAAATATTCGTATTGTCTTACATTAGTTGCATGCATTTAATACCAGTTAGTACATTTTAAAGCAATATTTCAAAACAATTTGGCTTAATGTTGCGTTTTTCGTTTAAGAGTGTAGTTTTCTTTATAAGTTTTTTTGCTTTGCATGGAACGAGTTCATATAAGTTTACGGTAATCTCTTCAATTACCCACTCGTCGTTGTTTTCTTCATCGTAGCAAAAATCAGCCGAACTCACTTTATCTATTGACTTGCCATAATGATAGAAATGGGCATTAGAACCAGTTGTAAACTGATCTTTACCTTTGTTATCCAAGATAAACCACTCAGTAACATTATTCCCTGTTCCTTTATATCTTATGTAAGCATTCTAAAAAGATATTAAGCTTAAAATTTATAGCTAATGAATTAAAAAATAAATTATTATCCGAATTCAGCGTCTCAACATGCACTATTAAAAATTGCTATTATTTTGCTAAGAGAATTTTTTTTTCACATGAACCATCAGTGTTATTAATTCAAGGAGGGATTTTCATAAAAAGCAAACAGAATTACTGTAAGTGATCATTTCTTTATTGGATTCATATTAATATATGTTAAACAATTCTAGCTTCCATGCGTATATACCCACATGGTAGTACATTATCCCATAAATTTCTAAAACGAGGCTTGTTTGAGACATTGAATATTCATAAATAATATATGTGCACATTTATATTTTTAAATATTTAACATCGCCTCAATAAATATATTTCCACGATTTTTCTAAGTAAGTAATATAAAACCCGTATATTATAACTACAATTTTATGCATTAAGTTAGTGACCTTAAACCAAAATTAACCGAAGCATTTTTACAACCTTTCATGGTAACTTCAAAAAACTAACATTCAAACAATTAAATTTCATTTTTAATTTCACTTTGCTGCCCAGAGCGAAATCATTTTTGCTCTACACTAATTGAGCTCTACATCGGTGCATATGAATGGGACTTAGTCATATATATTTACAAAAAACAAGATACTTGAGCATAGTGATATATTTACAAAAAACAAGATACTTGAGCATAGTTCTTGCTGCCTGTGACCTTCCCCGGTTTTATTATCAAAACATTAACTAGTGGAAATATTTTTACATACTTCAGGAGCAAGATTTTTAGCACAAATTTCAATATCACAGGGGAAAACATTTGCACATCGATGTTTTCATATCCAATTATTTCCAATTTTCTTAATAGGCTTTTGAAAAAATTTTTTGTGAAGTGTAAAAATCAAGTGTAATTATATAGTTACACTGGGCTATTCATTGTTAATAGAAACCCTACTTAGGCTGTGAAGACAAACACTTTGGTATTAATAATATTAATTGAAGGGTCAAACCCAGCTTTTTTTCTGAGGAGGGGAACAATTCTATAATAATCAATATTTTTTTTCGATAGCGTTTAATAATTCGCTTTGGCTACCTACAAATTTTGAATGATTTTGTAGAAAGTATAAATGCATACGCTTTTTCCAAAGTTATAAAATTCGAAAATTGAAGGCAATGTCAAAAATGGCAAATAGTGAATAATTTATAAACCTCTTAATATTGACACAAACATAACGCATACATAACAACACATCACATAAAAATCAATATTTGCAAATAAAATATTTACATCTATTTCAACATAAATTATATATTTATTTGTGTGCTCAGAACTCATAACAAATACAGATAGCCAAAATCCGAAAGAACCAAGAACTAAACTCGGTTAATCTATGTTTAATGATATATCCCATTCGAAAAAATATCTGATCTTGCCTACCGCACACTTTAAAAGCAGTCTGTCCAATTAAAAAGAAACATGATTTTCCAGGTTGATATTAGGTCTAGACCCCTATGGGCAGTTTAGGTTTGAGGTTGGTTTAGAAAATGGGAAATTACTTGGTTGGGTTTAGTGTGTGAGCTCAGTTTTTAGTTAGTTTATTTCAATTCATAATTGAAAACATATAAGTAATCGTGTTAAGGTTTGATATATATATATATATATATATATATATATATATATATATAATATAATAATTAAATTTTCGAGCTTTAAAAGGATACAGTGTTTGTGTTATTTTTATCAATATTGCTTTGTATTTAAGAAAACTGATAAAATTGCTCAAAGACATTCTAGTTATCAGGGTCTTTATATAGAGAGCCATGCATTATTTAAATTTACAATTTCTAGTTAATGTTTACTAAAGAACACAAATATTAGAAGACACTTTATTAATTTTTTAAAATTTTGCAGTGGCAAAATAGTGCTACACTTCGCTATTGATAAAACAGGCTTATTGTCTCTGGTAAACAGCTGTTAGTAAAAATTAAGCTTAAATATAAAGTAAACTTACTCCATCTGTTCCTGCTTCCCAAGGCGGCAAATATGAAGTAGAAATAAACGTGTGATACTGGTATACTATTGCAATAATAGGTGTACAAAAATTGATGAGCAAAAAACCATTAGTTAGCATCGCAATAATAACTTTGTTAGTTATTATCTTAATCTAGAACTATAATATATATGCCGGGAATTGAAAGTAAATGAATTGGCTATATCAAAATATCATTACATGATGATGCGAATGCTATTTTTATATATAAAAATTGACTTAAGATCATATGCTCACTTGCCCAATAAAAAGCGATCATGCTTCTGTTAAATAATTCACTTTTACAAGCAATGGCTGGTAGACCGAAGTGAAATGACGTGCCAGTGAGTATGGATTCACGGAAGATAGTGAAGATGATATATCTTATCATAAAAGTGACTGTCTGCATTCTGATGACTCTTTGATTTTGCATAACTCTGATTCTGACGACAATGTTTCCAACATCCAAGTGAGTGCTTCCTCAGCACATTGGACATTCGTCATCGCTGAGACAGACCGTGGTCCACCTGACCTAACCTTCAATATTCAAGAAGGCTGGTATCAAACAATGACAAATCCTGATGAAATGCAAGCAGTGGATTTCATTTCAATATACTTCAACAACAAAATGTTTGAGTTGCTTGTCACTGGGACGAACCTTCAAAACCGGAAACTTCATCTGGCAGACAGTCACGTGATTGAAATACAGTTCCAGCAACCCTTCAAAGACTTACAAGAATAACAGAATCTGAATATGAAAAGTACTCAACAAAACCATCTATAGATGGTGAATGCTTTGACATATTTTATAAATAATGTCTATAGTTTTTTAGGAAAGCAATTTTCAAAAGATTGAGTATTTTTAATTTTTTCCATAATTCTTTGTATGTAGTGTTGACATTCGTTTATTAGCTTTGGTAATCAAGGGGTTAAGTCATTTCATTTACTCGTTGATAGCCCAAAAATTTTAAAAATGTGTTTTACCCAATTTCAACTAGTGATACTTTTTGGTAAAAAACAGATTTGTCCGCATTTTGAACAATTTTATCAAAGTCTGTTAAGGAATATTGAACGGTTCTTACATGGACGCGTCTATGGGATAGTGCCAGCTTATGCAATGATGAACATATGTGCTAAGACATGTAATTCTGCCTGAATTATCTGCAAATTGAATTTTTTGTCGAAAAGAAATTTTGATTTTTGTAATAGTATTCAAATTATTTTCTATACTCAGTGTTCAGATAATGAGGCAGCCTAATGTCAATGCGAAAAACAACTACCCTGAAATCAGGGTCGGCCTTAGAATGCGTGTGGTACGAAGCAAAATGTGACACATAAGTAAAATGAAAAAGTTAGGATAACAAATGTCCCTGATAATGTACTGTCAGCTTCTCGCCCTTACATACATGTAGTTGCAAAACAGCATAGATCTATCCTTGCATACTCGCATTGTTGGGAACAACATTGTCAATTTGTCTGCCCTAATTTTGATAAATGAATGGTGGTCTGTTGTTGAGGCCAATCATATTAAGCTGCTTTACGAACACGAAAAAATATATGAATGTAAGAATAGCATGCAAATAAATGCAAATGGATTATGTTCTAATATTCAGCATTCCTCAATAATGTTTTCTCTGCAGTCTTTTATGTATCAACGTTGGCTTGTTTGATATACTACAGTGCTGCATTTGACTATAATTGAAGTGGTGCAATAAAATTTATAGGACTCATGGTACGAAATTGGAATATACATGTAATTAATGTGAAAACACTATCAAAGTGTCGCCATAAATTATTGACAGAAATGGATACAATTCGTTCTAAATCAGGTTGGAAACTTGACTTTCTAATTAAATTTGCTCGTTGAATGGCTATGGAATTGTTACAGATGGGAAAAACTGAAGCTGGCCTCTGAAACTTTTTGTGCCCTAATGTTAAGCACATTTTGATTAATAATGTATTTAATTATGGAGTGCTAATATGAATTTGTTTTGCTGGGTCTTCAATCTGATTGGATTGGCTAGAATTAAAGTTTTCTTGATTACGACAATTATCAGATGCAAATTATTATGTTAAGCAGATATTAAACAATGAAATAAGAATCAAACTGGGTACGTGGTTTGAAATATATGGACAGTGATGTGAAGTCACTTCCACATGTTCAGAAAAATCTGATTTTTGCGCTGTTAATGATTTGCAATTGAAGGTTTAACTGAAGAAAATATAAATATTTGATATTTCATTAATAGCTATTATGGAAGAATCTTAACTTGTCAAATAAGTTGTGCTATTTTCAGTGATATACTCTTATCAAATGACGATTTCCCCATTACTTTAGATGTTATGATTACACTGCAGAACAACAAAAAATTATTTTTGGTTGCAAAAGATTTCTTAACCAATTCAGGGTTTATTCAGGGAGCTGAATCCACAAATATAATGAGCTTTTTCGAATTGACTGAAATTTTTTAATTATGAGCAATTTCAGTTTTTAGATACAAGTAAAATAAGGCATAGGGTGAAGTCATGCCAATAGAAACATTGAGGAATCAGTGCATACATTATGAACAAGAGTTTCCTGTTGCATTCATGAAACTGCAGACATAGAATACTTGTATTTATATTTTTCCAATGCGCAATAAGCAAATTACATTATGATAACTGCTACTTCTTTTGTATTGATCTGAAGGGTTTCAACCAGCAAAAAAATAGAACATTAAAGTACATTAATTTAAGCTCTACTCAATGATCTGCGCCCAAGAAGTAACTGTTCTGTTCAAACGTTCAGCAAGTCGTCTGATATTTCTGCTGCTTCCTATGATGCATGTTGATGTAAAAAGTGTAAAGAAGATACAGCAGAAATAATAGCTTTCATTCACTATAACATAGGTAAAAAATTGTGGATACATACAAATATTTAAAATGATAATTATACAATGCAACACAAATAAATTAGTCCAAGCCACAAAACACGACTAACAACTATTAGCAATAACATACAAGAACAAAGTTAAATATAGTTAAATTTTTCTTTCTTAATAAAATCCTGATTGACAATGATTTGTTGGGTTTGATTGTCTCATTGATTGACGAATTGGCATTTCAGATAGTATAACTGTTGAGCTAATTTTTCAGTAAAATACTGATCAAGACTTGCTATCCGGTGATTCAATATCAGCTGCAGTTGGTGTTAGAATGTATTCCTTTGTAACTGAAGTATGTTCCTTTATAGCTGATTGTATATTTATTGAATCCAAATTTGTTGGAGGTAATACAAGTGGACATGGCGCAAGTGATACAGTCGATTCCCTACTATCTGGATAACGCACAAGAGCATAAATCCGATTTGACTCTTGTAGTTGAACTTCTTCGACATAGGGATCTTCTTTACTCCTGCGGACAAATCGACGAAGTAAAACAGGCCCAGGTATAGCGATCCAACTAGGTAATACACTCCCATGTGGAGAGCGAGGTTGAAAAGAGAAGAATCTTTTATGGGGAGTACTATTAGTAGACGTGCACAAATGAATCCTTATAGAAGATAATGCATTAGGGAGTACAACATCCCAACTGTTATCTGTTAAATTATTTGATTCAGAGCCATTTTAAGTGCTTTCCAAATAATTCTATTATACCCCTCGATTTTCCAATTACCTTGTGGATTGTAGTGTGTTGTTTGCTAGATGCAATTCCATAGTTATTTAAGTAATCTTTGATATTTTATATAAAAATGAAGTCCCGCAGTCAGAGTCGATATCACCACAAATTCCAAAAAGTGTAAATATAGTGTTCAAACAATTAATAACTGTCTCAGATTTCATGCTTGAGCAAGCAGTAGCAAAAGGATAACGTCAATATTCGTCTATATCCACAAACAAGTATATTTTATGATAAGATATGAGAGTAAGGTGGCCTTTAAAATCTGTGTTCAAGCGTTCCACTGGCTTTATCATTTTTATGCAAGAAGTATCTTGAGATTTACAAGAATCAAGTTTCAACTCAGCACAAAGACGACCAGTTAGAGCACACTCTTTTTTACATCCTTAGTTGAAAATGGCAAATTCTTAGATTTGATGAAATGAAACATTCTTGTAATGCCAGGATGGCACAAACCAGCGTGAATTTCAGATAAATTTACATACTAATAGATGCACAAAATGATCGAGTAAGAGCATCAGCAGCAACATTGTCTTTGCTAGGGCAATATATTATATAATCTGAAAATGATGCTAATTCTACATGCCAACACTTTATCTTGTTGTTTTTATCTGGTTTTCGAGCATGAAAGCCACAGAACGCTGGTCAGTGATTAAAGTGAATTTCCTCCCAGTAAGAAAATGATTCCACTTTCTAAGAGCTTCAATTAATGAAGTGTTTTCCTTCTCAACTGCTGGATAATGTAATTCACCAGCAGAAAATTTGCAACATAAAGGCAACAGGTCTTCCATCTTGATTAAGTGTTGGAGAATAGCAATGTCAGAAGCATCACATTTAACTACAAATGGTATAGATTAGTTGATAGTTGCCAAACTAGCCTTTTCAAGCCTGTTCTTTAAAGCATTAAAAGCATTAAAAGCAGATTCACTGAGTGAAAATGTGTCAGCTTCAGCTAGTGGTTATATTTTTTTTGAAAATTGTTGAATCAAATTGGCATAATAAGCGAAAAGGCCAAGTGTCTGCCATAGTGATTGCAAATTGGTAAGTGCAGCAAGCTTCCTTAATACTGCGAATCTTTCTGGGTCAGATTTTATAATTCAATTTCCAACACAGTGACCAAGTATTTTAATAACCTTTTCAGAACTAATGATCTTTGATTCATTTAATTCCAAAGTTTGTTGTTTGCAAGACTCAAGGAATTTCGCTACATTTATGTCATGCACTGACTGATCCATTCCACCAATAGAGACATTATCGAGGTATGGGTGAGTGTTCTTCAAATTATCTTAATCAACCACCAAATCAATCATCCTTTGAAAAGCAAACACTCCATTTGTTACACGAAATCAAATACCACAAAACTGATACAATCTTCCATTTGCTTCAAAAGCATTAATCTTTTTGTCTCTGCAGGCAATGGAATTTGATGATAAACACTTTTAAGATCAAATGTAGATAAAATTTTGTAATTTGAGAGCTGGTTAACCATTTCATCAATCCTAGGAAGTGGGTATGAATCTAACTCAGTATACTGATTTCCTGTTTGAGAATAATCAATGCATAATTGTTTCTTGTGACGATTAAACTCATCTTTTGTTAACACCACTTATGCACGCCACGGTGACATACTCGGGTCTATAACTCCATCAAACAGCATTTTCTGAATTTCTTGATTGATAAAATCTTTCTACTAAATTGTCTTGATTTTGTGCAATTGGCTTACAAAACTGGACGTTTGGAAATAGAGTAGGATTTCTTAAAGAAGCTGCTGTAACAGCACATTGAGCTTTATCATTTGATATCACAAAATCAGGCAATGGCCCACTATATTTGAACATAAAACTTTTGTGATTCTTTTGGAAATCCTGTCCAAGGATAACATCACTTCAAAATCTTAAGTTTAATTGATGTGTAACTACAGTGAGTAATATTAACTATATGAAATCCAATTGTGGTAGCAATCTCTTTTAATTTAAATCCCTAGTTTGGAAATGGCTTCAAAATTTATAAAGCTGTCAGAACTTGCTGGATTAATGATAGTTGATAAAGACTGACCGTTGATTAGAATGTCTGTTGAAGCAGCTGATAAATTTACAGGAGCTGGCGTACACAAAGCACAGAGAGTTGGGGTAAACATACTATTATATTTGTCTGTTTTTAACTCTATACATGCATACCTTTGCAAAACGTCCTTTTTTCCCATACGAATTACATATAGAATCTTTCGCACAACATTTATTTCGATTGTGAAAAGAATCACCGCCAAAATAACAGTTCTTCGAGAAGGTAAAAGTAGCAGCCGCAAGAGTAGATTGATTTTCAATCATTACTTGATCACTATATTCAGCAGTCGACTCCGTTATATGAATAGCTGCTGCTGCAGCAACCTGCACTGAGGAAATTCCATAGGCTTCAGTGTTCTTTTGAGCCATATCCATTTTCTAGCAATCGCTTACGCATAAGAATTGAACTCATACCATTCATAAAAATGTCCCCAATTAGTTCTTCACGATATTCTTCTGCATTTACTGGCCTTAGATTACAATCGTTGCTGAGAAAACGGAGGTATTAGGAAAGCATAGTTCAACTTTACAAAAGCTTAGATGTGTGGACCAACAGTGATTAATTTGTGTTAATCTCAAAGTGGTCGACTTCTTGCTTTGCCGACTAACAGGCTAAATGAAGATACAACTTGCATTCTTCTTAAGTAAATCATACAAGAAACGAATTGTAAATGTTGGTTAAAATGCTATTTATCAGTGTTTCTGTTACCCATATGTAAATACTTATCTGCATGCAAATAAGTCTTACTATGAAAACGTTTTCAAATCTTGTTGATGTTTCATTCACAATTTTTTGAATTTACTGCACACTAGCAGAGAAATGTGTCTTTCAAATCAGTAATCATAACACTGAATTTGAAAAGTCCTTGAAATGCTTACTCTGTTGTGATATCATTCCAAATAATAAAAAGAGAGAGTTATGACTTCTTTACTATTTTTGCCTACCAAGAAGACAATATCTCAAAGCATCTACCCAATCTGGCAAAACGGATTGCATTTTTGGAATTAGCGCCCGCAAAATACCCCAAAATCATTAAAATATTGCTGGCAAATAATATCGTGTTGAGCAGTGTTTTTTCAATTAATTATTCATGGAGGTCTTAAACAACCATTGACGTCAGCTTAATTTCAGTATTCTTTGTCTATCTGGTTTTTTCTTTTCTTAGTGATAAGAACCATTTTCTGAAAGTTGGCAACACAAACCTACAATGCATTTAAATAATCCGTCTTTGAATATTTGTCCTGAAGCATGGGTAATATTAGGCAAGATAAATTTCAAAAACAAATGTAAAAAATAATCCAATAATTAGTGGCTATGTAAAACTTTATTTGAGTTTATTAATAAAGTTTTGTAATATGTGCACAATTCTTTTCTATTTGTCTATGAATTATGTTTTGAAACTTTACATATTTGATGTTTTTTTTATATATATATATTTAAGTAATGCAGAACTTCAACATGTATATATATATATATATATCTCCCGCCAAATGATTTTTAAGAATCTCATCTTAACC